>JAXCMG010000038.1:2412757-2435611 GCA_034642415.1 Podarcis siculus
AGGGACACGGGTGGCGCTGTGGTCTAAACCACTGAGCTTCTTGGGCTTGCCAATCGGAAGGTCGGCAGTTTGAATCCCCACAATGGGGTGAGCTCCCGTTGCTCTGTCCCAACTTCTGCCAACCTAGCAGTTCAAAAGCATGCCAGTGCAAGTAGATAAATAGGTACCGCTGTGGCAGGAAGGTAAACGGTGTTTCCATGTGGTCTGGTTTCCGCCACCGTGTCCCGTTGCGCCAGAAGTGGTTTAGTCCTCCTGGCCACATGACCCAGAAAGCTGTATGTGAACAAACGCCGGCTCCCTCGGCCTAAAGCGAGATGGTCAACTTTGACTGGACTTAACCAGCCAGGGGTCCTTTACCTTTACTTTTTTTACCCTTTGGCTTGGACATAGCAAAATCTTTTCTTTTAACTCCACGAGTGTGTTCAGTCCAATTCATTTCTACCAACAGGTAAACATGAGCTGTTGACTTGCCATCGCACTTTGCTTTAAAGTTTCCATCATCAAGATGTTCCTTTTCTTTCTGCTTTTCAGTTAATTACACCAGACCAGTTATTATCCTTGGCCCAATGAAAGATCGAATCAATGATGATTTGATATCTGAATTTCCTGACAAATTTGGCTCCTGTGTACCACGTAAGTATTATATTTTCTGAGATCTCTTTTCCCATTTTTCTCTGTTTAATGTTGGGGCGGGGGCCTTATTTCCTTTCAGAAACCTCATTCCCGCATGGGTAAACTTCCAGGGGGCATATGTCATAGGTATGTGGGGACAGAGGCAAAAATGGGTACAGGAGCTGATGCGACTCTTTTTTATATAATAATCATTTTTATTAAGTTGTCAATTTTACATTTTGAAATAAACATTTTACAAACTATAAAGTATCCAATGACTTCCCTTCTTCTCCTTCCATGGTTCTTTTTACATATCATACATCCCTGCATATTTTACTATAACCATTCAAATCAGTTTTCCACCTTAACAGCCATCAAAAATTATTTACTCTGTTGAATTTATCTTAATGCAGCCAGCGTTTTCAGCTGTATACCGTTATTTCCCATGTATTCAATAGATGTTTCCCACTCTTCTTTAAATATATGTTCTTCTTGCTCTCTTGTTCTGTGTATTAAATCTGCAAGTTTTGCATATTCTGTCCACTTAAGTGCCAGTCCTCTTTAGTTGGGACCTCGCTCACTTTCTGTTTGCATACCTAAATATCATTTTCTGACACCTAGGAATTGCTGTTGTGACTCTTACTCTTTTGGCTACATTCAGGCAAAGATTTCTGTGCCTAGTAGCCATGGATAGACTTCGCCTCCATGTTTGCTTCTCCAACATACTAATTCTGACTTGAAGCCATGACAGTACGCTTCTTATCTCTCCTGCTGCCTTTCCTCATGATACCTTACTAAAATAGCATCCATTTTTAAATCTGGTGCTTATGCTTTTATTACAAGACCACCACATATGATGAAAGCTGCCTTCTTTTACACTTCCAACAGATATTTGAACTCGTCTTACAGATTTTGCTAATTTACTAGGAGTCAGAGCTGTTACAGCATATAGATATGCAGATAGAATCATAGAATTGTAGAGTTGGAAGGGACCACAAGGGTCATCTAGTCCAACCCCCTGCAATGCAGGACTCTTTTGCCCAAGGTGAGATTTGAACCCACGACTCTGAGATTAAGAATCTCATGCTCTACCAGCTGAGCTAACCCAGATGGGCATATATATAGATAAATGAATGAGATATTGTTGTTGTTGCTGCATGAAACTGGTGAGGAAATGGGTGTTTGTTCCTTGATATCTGAAGAGGAGAATCAAGATGTAGACGTATCTTAGGGTTGGTGAATTTCATTTTTGTCTTGGTGCACTTACAGAAAGCTTTATCCTGCTTTGTTTTCCATCTTCACTCTCTACCCTGCCCCTAGATACAACTCGGCCAAAGCGCGATTATGAAGTGGATGGTAGAGATTATCATTTTGTCATCTCCAGAGAACAAATGGAAAAGGACATCCAAGAGCACAAATTCATAGAGGCCGGACAGTATAACGATAATCTTTATGGGACTAGCGTGCAATCTGTCAGATTTGTGGCAGAAAGGGTAAGTTTGTCCCAAAGGTTGCGGCAGATAGGCAAGGGAACATTGGCGTGGGCAGATGAGGTCGCCAAAATGCCACAACATCAACAGACAGGCCTCCCAGAGTTAGCTCCACTGCAACGAAGAAGACCCCATCTGTGAACCACCTCTGGTAGCCACCAATTGTAAAGGAGATGAATTTATTTGACCCTATCTACATCAAGCTATATTCTATCTTTATCACCAAACTCCAAATATAATTGCACATTGTATTAATTAACATTATTTTTTAATAATATTAGTGGCCATGTGATGATTTTAGCCTACAAATTTTATTGTTTCATGTCTTAACCTGTATATTAAGGTACTTTTATAGCTCTGTTTAGAGTAGGTAATGTCTTGATAATATAAATGTTTTAAGTTTTTTTGTATTAATCCAGCGTATTTTCTTTTAATTGTTGGACGATTCTGCGTACATTGCGGCAGCCTTTGGCTATGCACAATAAAACTGACTGAGACTGAGACCTATGTGAGAGGGCAAGGCACTTTCTTATTGGCTGAAATCATTGCAAGAGTTAACCAGATCTTCACCTGCTCCCAACAGGGCAAACACTGTATACTCGATGTATCAGGAAACGCCATCAAGCGACTACAAGCCGCGCAGCTGTACCCCATTGCGATCTTCATTAAGCCTAAATCCTGGGAGCCGTTGATGTGAGTACTTGTCTCCTTGAGAGTAGGAATATTCCATGCCACCCAGAATTCAGCTCCCTGCCATTTCCAGGATTTGGAACATTGCATAACATGGGATGCATGCTTTCCTGGTGTGCAACTGCCTTTGGGCACTGCTGGTTGCGTGGCGATACCCGCCCCCTCCCACAGATGGAGTAAATAAAGACACCGGACACCAGAATTTAGGTTAATGGGCAAAAATGGCCACAACTTTATTGATTACAGGTAAGAGCGGTATTGGCTTTAGGCATTGGCCCTAACAGACTATCCGGTCTAACCGGGAAGGGTTAAACACCAACAGGGGGAGCCCCCCGTGATGCACATCCGTAGGCGCTCCCCAAGGGGTTACCGCTCGGGAGCGCGCTTTAGGCCCTAGCCTCCGTAGGTTTCGGACGAGGTGACGCCCCTCGGAGTCCTTTAACAGACCACCCTTCAAGATTTGGGGGAGGTGATGGCATTCCTCCCCCCCCCCCCGACTTCATTTGCATGACAATACCCCCTGCCAATGCCTAACCTGTGGGCGATGAATATTAATGCTAAGGGAATCCCCGAGACCCACGGGGCTGGCCCCAGCCCCGCGAGAAGTAGATGGGGGCGTGCGCCCGCAACCCAACCCCCTCTTTAGGTCGGGAGTGGCTGGTGACTGGGAGTGGCTGCCGGGACCATATAACACCAGTCCTAAAGGATCTACACTGGCTCCCAGCTCATTTTCGATCACAATTCAAAGTGTTGGTGCTGACCTTTAAAGCTCTAAAAGGCCTCGGCCCAGTATACTTGAAGGAGCGTTTCCACCCCCATCATTCAGCTCCGAGGGCCTTCTGGCAGTTCCCTCACTGCGAGAAGCAAAGTTACTGGGAACCAGGCAGAGGGCCTTCTCAGTAGTGGCACCCGCCCTGTGGAACGCCCTCCCATCAGATGTCAAGGAAATAAACAACTATTTGACTTTTAGAAGACATCTGAAGGCAGCCCTCTTTAGGGAAGTTTTTAGCTTTTGATGTTTTATGGTGTCTTTATATTATACTGGAAGCCACCAAGAGTGGCTGGGGCAGCCCAGTCAGATGGGTGGCATAGAAATAATAAAATTGTTGTTGCTGCTGCTGTTATTTGCATCTCCCCACGAGAGAGATACCCAAGTCACTGCCTCCACTGTTTATCAGAGCCTAATTTAGATGATGCGTGAATTACAGAGCTGCTTTCAGACATCACCATCGTCAGGCATGGGCCAAGGCCCACACTCTAGCATGGGGCCCGCTGCAAATCCTGCTGTGCCATTTTACCATAACACTCCTTTGGGGGATTTACAGCAACCCCAGAGTTGTCCGCGACTGGACCTAATGGTCAGGGGGCCCTTTACCTTTACCTTTACAGCTCATCCAGCTTTGGCTCCGCTGACTGAGCCCCAGCTGAGCCAGGATGAGCAAGTTAAACAGGCATATCTTTGGCTGATATAATAATAATAATAATAATAATAATAATAATAATAATAATAATAATTTATTTATACCCCGCCCATCTGGCTGGGCTTCCCCAGCCACTCTGGCCGCTTCCAAAAAAATATTAAAATACTGTAATACATCAAACATTAAAAGCTTCCCTAAACAGGGCTGCCTTCAGATGTCTTCTAAAAGTCTGGTAGTTGTTCTCTTTGACATCTGGTGGTAGGCATTCTACAGGGTGGGCACCACTACCGAGAAGGCCTTCTGCCTGGTTCTTGGCTTCTCGCAGTGAGGGAACTGCCAGAAGGCCCTTGGTGCTGGACCTCAGTGTCCAGGCAGAACGATAGGGGTGGAGATGCTCCTTCAGGTATACTGGGCCGAGGCCGTTTAGGGCTTTGAAGGTCAGCACCAACATTTTGAATTGTGCTCGGAAACGTACTGGGAGCCAATGTAGGTCTGGGGTTGGGTTCTTAATGCTAGCTGAGCCCAGCTGAGCCAGGAATCAGTCAGCCAGACCAGAGATCCCCTGCACCCTAAGCTGTTCATCCTGGTGGATCTCGCCATAGGAATTCCCCCCTTAATTGCTGAAACAGGAGCACACAAAATACTATTTTTTGAGTAGCTTTCTCCTTCCTTAGCGTAGACACATTTGGTGCATGCCCAATTCAGTCAGCAGGCAGATTCTTCTTCCCAAGAGCTAGGTCAACTGTAATAAATGTGTGTTGTCATGTACTGCTTAGCCAATTCCTTATGCATCGCCATGCATGTAATTTTCAGCATGCTTCGCACGTGGCTTACGCTGTGCAGTTCGTTTTGGCATGCGTCTCTGGTTTCATCCAGAATTTCGGATTATGGTTCCATGTCTCTCTGCTTTGCTTATCCACACGCCGCAGCCGATTTCCTAAAATTAACCGGCGCTTGGAAGGGAATCTGTATCCTCCAACCTGGAAGCCCTGCATGCCAGTCGCAGATGTGTGGAAGCAGAGTGCGACGGTCACTCACAGTAGTGAAGGGAAAGCAGTTTGCACAGGCTGGGAGCTATTGTTGTCCATGTTCCAATTGGAAATGAGTTTGGGAAATGAACTCTCCGGCAAATTGAGCCCTGGCTTTGTTGCCATGGAAAATATCGTCTGTCCTCATTTTGACTAAGCAGCATAATGAGAGAGACCTGCTTCTGAGGTGTATCATTACTGCAGCAATAGCCAACATGGTGCCCTCCATATGCCATTGAAACTCAGCTCCCATTTTGGCTGCAGTTAACGGAGTCCAACAACATCTGGCAGTTGGAGTGCAACAACATCTGGCAGGCAGCATGTTGCCTAACCTTGCACTAAGCTCTTTTAATATGAACATATTTTAGTGCTCCTACGACATAAATAGTTTATAGGAGAGTTCTGTTTTTCAGACGCCACTCTTTTTGCCTTAGTTACAGAGCCTCTAACAACATGGCCTGTATAAAGGCTTGAGGATTTACTCCACACACACCCCACATGAATAAAAAGGGGGCACTTTAGTTATTTGTTTTTAAGATAACTTGTTGGGGCTTATTTTGGCTGCAGCAAACGACTAATGAAATGGTGACGGATCTTCCTTACCTCCTATGTGTCTCTAGGGAAATGAATAAACGTTTCACAGAAGAGCAAGCCAAGAAGACGTACGACCGAGCCATGAAATTAGAACAAGAATTTGGAGAATATTTTACAGGTATGCATTGCTTGGGAAGGTTTCCTGTGGCTAGAGAAACATTCCCCTCAGCTCAAGGAAGGGCCACATTCCCTTATGGACATCATAGTAAATATTTCTAAATGTGCATTTAACCTTATAAATTAGCATAGACAAAATCTTTCAACCTTTTTTTGGATGAGGCATTCCATCTTTTGGGGAAATGCAGAAGTAGAGACTCTAACCACCTACCCAAAATATTTACCAATGTGACTGTTAAGAACCTTTTTTTTCCCCTGCAGCTATTGTCCAAGGAGAAACCTTAGAAGATATATATAACCAATGCAAACTCGTAATTGAAGAACAATCTGGGCCTTTCATCTGGATTCCTTCCAAGGAGAAGCTATAAGTTCGCCAATTCACCTCTGATCACAATGGAAGAGCATTTAGAAGAAAACTTAATCCTATCTTATTTGGAAGCTTTTTTTGGGTGTGATTTTTTTTTCCCGGGGGGGCGGAGGGGAAAGTTACTTTTACGTTTCTTGCAGTCAATGTGAATTTTTTTCTGAATGTACAACACAAAGTGTTCGAAGCCATGAAGGACATTGATTTGGTCATAAAGGGTAGAGAAAAGAAGAAGAAGAAAACCTTTACAAAAATAAGAGAGAAAGACTTTTGCCATATTAACAAGGAAAAAAAGGAAACTGCTAGCCGTGAGCTCATTGCGCCACTGGGCAGAGATGGACTTTTGACGCGGAAGAGCCGCCGTCTGAGAAAGCTGGCCGGCAGTGCTGCCTCCACCCCCAATCTGTATTCTTGGCTCACCTCAATGTGTTCATTGATGGCTTTGGTGAAGACGTTCCCAGGCCTTGGACCTCAATATTACAGCTCGATCCTGCAAGGAGCATCTCTCTGACTCCGATGGGTAAGGCGGACGCTTGAAGCGGACATGGATCAAGCTTGTATTTTAAACAGGACGAGGAGCTGAGTGCCCTGTGCCTTGCAGGATAATATCCTGTAGGACCTGATCCATCTTCCACCAAACTCTGGAAAGACCTTGAATAGCTTGTTCTGGATGTTGGATCAGGGACTTCTGCTGGAGTGGGCTGGTTGTTTTTTCGTTTTGGTCATAGCGCATTTGTATTTGCTACACCTCGACTTTCGTATAACTATGCACATCAGGTTTTTGGGGGTTTTTTTCTGAAACCAATCGGGAGTATTATTTTTCCCTGACCACTTCAGACCCACAATTTCAACAGGTTTGTGATGCCATTGAAGGTCTAGGCAACGAATTTCATTCCACATCAGAACACTCACGCATTAAAAAAAAAAAACTTTGGGGGTTCAGGGTACTTAAACTTGACAGTGAGGGATACAACTGGGAAAAGCTTTACGTTTTATTTTGATTGTCTATATTATCATTTATATAAAGACAGAAGGCACTTAACAGATGGAATAATTTATTTAAAGAAATCTATATTGATGTATAGGCGCTAATTTCTATAGGTGACAAAATATTTTGTGAGATATTTTGTAAAGATTAAGTAATTGAAAGGTGAACTATTTTTCACCCTTGGCTGGCTGTAAAATGCAAAGGTCGGGGGGGCGGTTTCAAGTTGCACTATGCCATTATTTTCCCCAGGAGATTTCCTCATAATCTTATTTCTTAAGTTCTAGATGTTATTTTTTTACCTTCCTACCTTGAAGGTGTTGTGTTCTCCCCCCTTTTTATTCTAGCTGATAAAGTTTCTAGACGCCACTGCACTCTTAAAGAGGCACTTAGAACAAAAGAAAACAGATCTTAAGAATTAAAATGGATTTCTGCCCCAGAAATAAAGTGTGCAGCCAGGTGGGTGTTAGTACTGTAAATGGCTGCTGAGATATCAGAAACAGGTTACTGGAAAGAGAATTCTAATTCTTGGGGTTTTGAGTTACTCAGTTTCTCCCAGAAAAGGTACACGTGGGTAAAAGTGGGGTGAATTATGGGATGGCATTGTTGTGCCAATGACCCCATGTGGGTGTGCAAGAATCTTGCCTGCATGTGGAGCCCCATTCCACACAAACACACACACACACACAAAATAACCCATCTGGAAGCACTCAAAATGTCAGTGGCCTCAATGCAACTTCTGTTTTGCTTTGAAAATAGTTAATTAAGTAATTAAGACAGTCGCCATTGTAAGCTCTCTTCCAACCTCTTCCCTTGGGAACTGTTGATAGAGAAATTGCCAAAAAAAAAAAAAGCAATGGTGTATTTTTATTTTTATTTTTGCTGGCAAACCACTGCTAAAATGTTTGTTTCAAGGCCCACAATACTTGGGGTAATGTTGCAAGTGGAGCATTCCATGTCTGGAAGCTACCTAGAATTATGTTTTCTAATCGCAGGAGAGTAAGAAAAGCCAGCTATAGTGTGTCAGGGATGTGCACTCTGTGCATGCACAGAGCACTGACGGTGCAACCCTGTCTATGCCTACCAGAAGATAGCCCTGTGGAGTTCAATGAGGCTTACTCCCAGGTGAGTAAAGGCTTGCAGCCTGAATCTCCCATACGTGGCTGGCGTTTGGGTACTAGCAAGCAGCTGTTTGGATTATTTAGCACTGCAGGAAAAATGGGATATTATCTTCTGTTGCCACTTGGCTTTCAAGACCAGGTGATCTTTGTTGTTGGCTTGTTTTTCAGCCTGGGCGGGGATTAAAAACAGCTCCTGCTTTTTTGCTTGCAGGAGTCCATCGTTTTACATCACTTTGGCATCGTTATTATATGCTTCAGTTTGTACATACGTCTTAAGAACCAACATCTCCATTCCTCCACCTAAAATCTCAACCACGAGCTCCTGTTTTAAACATTCTCGTCTAATGATGCAATCCAGAGGAGACACATTGTCACGGGGGTTTGAATGATTCACTGTGCACTTAAATCCCACTGACTACAGTACCTGATTTCTCCTGGATTGGAATGTAAGCTCCTGATACCTCTATGGCTCCCCCATTTCCTCCAATCGATGGGGCAGTTCCGAGGATACTCTTTTGGGTAGAGGAGCACCATTTGTTCACTGGAGCACCCATAGGTGCATGGAATTGCATGCCTGGGGAGACGGAATTAGCTGGAAATACAAATAAGAAAAAGTGAGGGCTCGTGAGAAATTCTATAGGCCAAGGTTGTCACTGATCTCTAATGTAGCATTTTCTAAGACACGAGGTGCAATGTTATCACCTCCGACTTGCTTGTACTCACAATCTCCTTCTCAGATGGGTCATTATTGATCCCCGCCCCCATTTCAAAGTGTGGGGAAGGTGGGGCAAGCAAGACAAGGAGTCAAGGAGTCAATAGAATTGCCCAAGGCTACGTGGTGAAGGATGTGAAATTCATTTTGCCTTCATCATGTGACTTGGTGTTCACTTGGCCACACTGGCCCAGCTAAACTTTCCTTAACATCCGACTTAAGACGGACACAAGAAAAGGTGTTCGCCTCTTAGCGCTGTTTGCTTCTCTCCAGCCAGCTCCAGACTTGCAAAAAAAGAAAAATCAATCAAAATATTTTCCAAATCAAAAGGGCTAGAAACTTGGTGGTTTTTCCTTAAAAAGGAAAAATAAAAGGAAAATTAGTGATATTTGGAGATCATTCTGCAGAAATCCAGAGAAGTCCAGATCCTTAGGAACAATTGTTCATTTTTTTATATCAGCAAAATGTTGTTGTCTCAGGTCTAGAGGTCTAGAACACCTCCTCAAGGACCTGACGCAAAATCTTTCTGTCTGATTTCCAGTTCTGTTTTTCACCACTCCCATCAGTCTTTCTGTTTGTTCTGTTTTGTTTCTCAGTTAAGCATGTAACCTTCTAAGAGAACTATCCTACTGATAAATGTTCTGTTATGTCATGTGCTGTGCTTTCCAGTTTGGCAGTACCACTGTGGCTGACTACAATCAATTTCCCATCAGTCCTTGGTTACTGTAGTCACTTTTTTTCCTGTTTCTGTGTGTGTGTGTGTGTGTATGCGTGCGTGTACGCGTGCGTATGTATGTGTGTGCGTGTGCTTCCAGCTTAGAGTTGCCATTGCACTTTTTTAAGCAAAAAAAAAGGAAAGAAAGAGAGGAAGGGAGAAAAATAATCGAGAGAAGCGGCAAAAGAAGGCTGGCTCTCTTTTAGGATTTGCATTTCCATTTGTTTCACATCCCGATAACTTATGAACTTTGTGTTCCTTTTACAGCCGCATTCGCACCATGCATTGAAAGTCACATGATACCAACAGCATGGCTTCCCCCAAAGAATTCTGGGAGCTGTAGTCTGTTACAGTTGTTAGGAGATCCCTGTTCCTCTCCCAGAGCTACATTTCACAAAGTGTTTTAGCAATCGAATTGTAGCTCCAAGAGGGGAACAGGAGGTCTCCTAACGACTCTCAGCCCCCTTAACAAACTACACTTCCCAGGATGCTCTGGGGTGATTTAAATGTATGGTGGGAATGTGGCCTACGCCTCAATCATTCCATCAGCACCTCCTGGCAAAACCTCAGCTCCTCTACACCATAAAGAGGTCGAGACTATGGACAAGTAGAGAAGAAAAAGTAGCTAACCACAAAATCATCCTTGAGGGAATGATTGAGACAACAAGACTTCACTTTTTATCATCTATTGAGGGCTGGAACAGATGATCGCCAGTCTGGCTCATATCTCCACTCACACAGCTTTACAGCCGTACCTCCAAAATGTCTTGGCATCCATATGGGACCCTAAAGTTCAAGAACAGACAACAACGTGTAGGTCAAACTCTCGCAAGTCAATTTCCTGAATTGAATCTGGTAACCAACTGTGCAATTTAGGTCTGTGCACATTAGGGTTTTTACACTCATTGGCCATATCGAAAAATTATGGCCCCATATGAATGCCCAAGGACATCAGAGGGCCGGGTGCATGGGTAGCGCAAGGGTGTTCTAGCAAACCTTCCACATGCGTGGGCTGGATCCGGGTGAGGTGTTGCCCAATCCTACCCTTAGGCCAAAAGAAGAAAAGCAAGTAGGTGCTACAAAATAGCATTTCTTGTAAGCCCAATGGGTTCCAGAAAAATTCCTTTCCCAAGGGCGGTAGAGTTAGCACACTATCCCTGCTGTGTTGGAATTGTTGCTTAAAAAACATGCCCTTTATTAAAGGATTATTTTTTTACATTAAAAAAGCTCCATTCATAATAAATGTCATTTTGTAGCACCTTGAGTTCCTTCCCCTCCTTTTCCCCCCGTGAACAACATCAAATTACATCCTATAAAGAAGACAAAACGCATCGGGATAAATGTTTTGGGGTGTTTTTTCCCCTAAGTCCTACTAAACTTGTGAACCTTTGTGGCCTGCCATTTCCCCACCTCCTCGATTTAAATATGGGGTTTTGCCGAGCCAAAGCAAGTAGCCAAGAGCCCTTTCAACGCCCTAAAGATAACATAGGGTGGCAGTTGCCACAAGAGGCACCATGAACGTGCTGCTGGAGGAAGGGAGTCCATGGTGAAGGTCCCTAGCTCAGTGGTAGAAAATGCGCTTTGCATGCAGAAGGTCCCGGGTTCAATCCTGCCATCTCCAAGTACGATGGAGGAACGCTTCTGCCTGGAACCCTGGAGGGCCTCTGCCAGTCCGTGTAGACAATCCTGAGCAAGCTGGACCAATGATCTGACTCAATATAAGGCAGCTTCCCGTGTTCCTATGACCCGAGACTGAGCTTAGGCCTTTCGGACGCTGCCGGTGCCAATGTCTGCAACAAGCGGGAACACTTTCTGCCCAGGGTCTGAGGAAGGGGGTTGGAGGAATGGCAAATACTGACTCCTTTAGGGGAATGTGCCAGATCATTTCCCTGGTGCTATTTCTTATCTTCTTCTGGCACAATCTGTAGCACCGTCGGCAGTCCGGGTTGAACCCAAAAAAATAATAATCACCATGGCTTCATGTCCGCAGCATGCCGACAATGCATTATTTTCGTTTGGCTGTTTCTTCTCTGTGTCCAAAAACCATTCTGCTACACATGTAAAATTCTCTCAGATGGAGCCATTTGTATTTATTCATCAGTTTATCTGTATGTTTTGGTGGCACTGGCTTTTTTTGCTTTTTAGTGGGAAATTAGCAAGAACAAACTTCACAAACTTCAAACAGCTTTCTCGCAAAATGGATGGTGCAAGTTTTCTTCCAGAGGTAACTCTGATTCAGGGGAAGCAACAATTTGCATAGTATTTAAAAGCTACTCAAGTAGGAATGGCCAGGTTTTCAAAAGGCACCAAACCCCGCTTCTGTTTTAAAAATTCACTTGGGGGGGGGATAGAAATGAGTGTTTGGGGAACCCCTTGGTTCGAAGTAGAAGAGCAAAAAATGATGACAATGAGACTCAGGTGTCTTCTAAAAGTCAGATAGTTGTTTAACTGTTTGATATCTGACAGGAAGGCATTTCACAGGGTGGACATGACTACCAAGAAGGCCCTCTGCCTGGTTCCCTGTAACCTCATTTCTCACAATGAGAGAACCACCAGGAGGCCTTTGGAGCTGAACGAGGGGAGTAGTGATGCTCCTTCAGGTATACAGGATCCGTCCTGTCTTGACAGCTCCTGAAGCAGTAACCTGCTTTATAACTGGGATGAGCCTTTGGCACAGGTTTTCATTACCCCCTCCCCTCAAAAAACCACTTTTATCCCACTCATGCATTCAAAGGAAAGCATGCAATGTGGATCACACATTTAAAATATACAACGCCATACAAGAACGTCCAGTGAGCCAGCCCTACCATTAGGCAGAGCAAGGTAGGAGCAGCCCCCAGCTATTCCTCCTTAGTTTTCAGGCCACGTGGCCTTTCCTGGGCCACTCCATCCAGCCTGCTGCCTCAGGTATTGTGGAAGATGCTATCCTATAACCAGTGTTGAAGCACTACTCAGCTGCCAGATAAGTCAGTCAGCTTCTGCACATGGGATTGAGAGGGGGCACTATGAAATAACAGAGCAAAGTTATCATAAAAGCACACTGGAAGGAAGATGAAAAGTGAGCAGACATAGAGCTGGGTAGCCCTACCTTAGGAGGGCGTTCCGTAACATTGGTGCCACAACTGACAAGGACCTGCACCGAATTTGAGGTCTCTGGTGATGACCTCAAAATTCAGGCAGAGTCATAGGGGGTAATTAACTAAGCTATATCTGCTAATTTGCTTGTTTCACCTAGAAGTAAAAAGGGTACCTTCTAAGCAAGGTGGCATAGTATAGGGCGGCCTTCCCCAATCTAGATGTTTCTTTTTAGACTACAGCCCCATCATAGGAGCCAATTCCTAGGGGTCTAGGCCCCTTTGGCACCCCCAATAAAATATTTGAGGGGGACGGGGTCCCCCAAAGTTGATGGGCATTGCCATTCAAATGGTGTGCGCACGCCATGTCTTGTGCTCAGTTGTGCAGGATGGGGCTTAACTGCCCCCCCCCAATATTTTATTCCAGTTGGTACCCCAGGAGCTGCAGTGCAAAACATCTAGAGGGTACCAGGTTGGAGAGAGTAGGCATAGAGTGACTTAGTCACAGCATCACAATTGCATCCGCTTCCTTCCACCTTCAGTTCCTACTTAAACCATGAGTCCCTCTCGGAAAATATCTGTCTACTCTCCTCTCACTCACTCTTCTCTGCCACCCTCCTTCCCATATGAAGAAACATCCCTGTTTTGTCCATGACCTCTTTAGGTGGGGACTGTAGTCAATGGGCGTCCTTCCACTACCATGTGGGACACATAAGGAATTTGCATAATTGAAACAACCACATAACAGAGGTTCTGTTTCCTTTCTGATCTCAAACAACAGCCTCATAATCCTTGTTGGGAAGTCAGGAACGGGAGGTGGAATTCTGGCATGAGATGGTGGGAGAGAGCAAAAAGAACAATTGCTGTCTTTGGAATTGCATTATGATTGCTTTGTGAGGTGGGCAAAAGTGCTTCTTGAAGGTAACCAGTCTGAAAAGGCTTCACAAATATAAATGCTATACTCAAGGGGGACATCATAATAAGAGGCAGGTCAAATCTGACATTTTGCCACCAGAAGCTGGCTTTCGGGGTCATTCCTGTGGATACAAATATGTTAAAAGGGATCACAGGCTGCAACTTGTGCAAAGGCAGTGCTGTAAAACGATTTGAGATCCTGTCCCCTCCTGAAGCTGCTGAGCAAGCAACAATAGTTTAAGCGTAAATGCAAAATATTCTATTGAAATGCATTTACAGTGGTACCTCTGGATATGAATGGGGTCCATTCCAGAGCCCCGTTCACATCCTGAAGTAAACGCAACCCATGTCTGTGCGTGCATAGGTTGCAATTCGCCGCTTCCGCGCATGCGCGTGACGTCATTTTGATTGTCTGCACATGCGTGAGCGGCAAAACCCAGCAGTAACGCGTTCTGTTACTTCTGGGTCGCCACAGAGTGCAACCCGAAAGCGCTCAACCTGAAGCAACTTCAACCCTGTAATTTAAATAAATATAAACAATGGTTACGAAATCTGGCTCACCATTGGAATGAGCTGTCCTGGGAGATTGCAGAATATCCATGCCTGCTGTTGGACATTCTCTGGGAGGCAACCATAGCTCAGTGAAAGACCACAGGGTTTTGCATACAGAAGGTCCTCAATTCAGTCGCTGGCATCTCCACATAAAGGAATCTGGTAGCAGGTGTCTCTGTTTGAGACACTGGAGAGGCACTCCTAGTCTGAGTAGAAAATACTGGGCTGGGTGGACAAATCGTCTTAACTAATATGTGGGAGCTTTAAAAGAAAGATGGGTATCTGGGGATGCTTTTGCCCTGGGGTAGCCAATGTACCCTACAGATGTGGCTGGACTACAGTTCCCATCATTCCCTGACATTTGGCCCCACTGGCTGCAGCTCACGGGAGTTGTAATCTAACAAGATGTGGAGGGTACCACATTAGGTACCCCTGCTTTATCACGTTGGCTTCTTAAACAGTCTGAATTAAAGGAACCCTTTCTGCATTAGCCTCTTCTCCTCCTCCTCTGTCTTGTCATCTGGGCAGTCCAGGACCTCTATACGGCCTCGGCCCAGGATACCTGAAGGAGCGTCTCCACCCCCATCTTTCTGCCCAGACACTGAGGTCCAGCGCCGAGGGCCTTCTGGCAGTTCCCACCCTGTGAGAAGCAAAGCTACAGGGAACCAGGCAGAGGGCCTTCTTGGTGGTGGCACCCGCCCTGTGGAACGCCCTCCCATCAGATGTCAAAGAGATAAACTACCACCTGACATTTAGAAGACATCTGAAGGCAGCCCTGTTCAGGGAAGTTTTTAATGTGTGACATTTTAATGTATTTTTAATCTTTGTTGGAAGCCGCCCAGAGTGGCTGGGAAAGCCCAGCCAAATGGGCGGGGTACAAGTAAATTTATTATTATTATTATTATTATACACACTGCCCAGACTTGTTCCCCGGGGAGGTCACTTTGATGCAGCTAACACAGTAGTTTTTCACCCCTAAAGGCACACTTCATTGTCTCTCAAGACAGATGGATGCCAACATCAACAAAATGCTTCTAAGGTGGCTTCTAGGCAGTTTGTAAAGCATAAAAGCCAACTGAAGCATCCCAATCCATCTGTCACCAACACAGTGGTATGAAGCCTGTGGCCTGGGATGGTGTTGGGCTCCACCTCGCATCATCCCCATGGTCAAGGATGATGGGAGTTGTGGTCCAGCAACATCTGGAGGGTCAAAAGGATGCCCACTCCATTCCCAACACATTGCAGAGGACACTGCAACCTACTGATGCTCCACTTTGAGTTCATGTGGGTTGCTTCGGGCCTGACTATTGCCATGTGTACACAGAGAGTGCACCACATGCAGCCCCTAAACTCTTCGACACATTATTTTACTTATTTAGATTTGTTCATTGTCCCTCCTCCCTCTCCCCCGAGCTGAAGGACGTCCGAAAGCTACCTAAGGAAAAGCTCAAATGCTAAAAAGCAGCTGATAACAATATATTCGTTAAGACAATGTCAAGGAATACTACAAGTTTTGATCGAGACTTGCCTAAAAACAAAACCCCAAACCAAGACAGAAAGGGACACCAGTAAATAACCCCAGAAAGCCAGACCGTTAAAGTTGTCCAAAGTGTCTGGGCAAATAAATACACATTTGCCTGGAACTGGAGATGGGGGATAAAATGCCAGTGTTAGGGCAAGCTTCCCAGGTGGGAGGTCATTCCACAAAAGGGAGACTACCACAGAAAAGGCCCGTTCGCCTGTTACCATACTCTGAGGATTCACTCAAACATGGAGAAGGACAAGAAGTGCCAATCTTGGGGTCTAGGCAGGTTCCTATGGAGAAAGGAAGCCCTGCATGCATTGGGACCCCATGCCTTGCAAGGCTTTGTTGGTCAAAATAAGCACTTTCCATGATTCCCGAACCATTGCACTAAATCATTTTTCAGTGGGTATCTAGTGAAATGTGTAGATATTTAATTAATTCCTGGAATTTAGAAACCAGTAAGATCAGTGCAGGAGGAAGCTCTATCAAATAAGTTCATCCATCACTACTGATGTTCCTGTTGAGGTACAGGACTATTGTCACAATGGGGGCCAGTGCGAAACTGCTCTGCACCTAGATATTCTGGGACTCCCCTTGACTATTCAGCCATCCTTTTTAAACAAGTGCACCTCTAATCCTTTTAACTATAAAGATAGGAGGGAAAGCAAGGGTAGAAGGGTGGACTGCCGCCATTTTTCTTGGTTATTCCCCATTTATCCCAATGGGAGGGAAATAAGTCCACCAGTTCCGGGGTAGAACCCTCTTTTTGAATGGGCACAGAAGGACGCCTGTTCTCTCTTTTGACTCCTGAGACAACTTTATAGGGACCATGCTGAGTAGACCTACTGAAATTGATGGGCCTAAATTGGTCATTGTCAATTTCAGTGGGTCTACGCTGGGTAAGGCTAACTCCCTAAGACATCCTCAAAAGTAATACAATGCAACACCTGTAGATACATTAGGCTACCTGTGCTTGTGTTCTGCAATGGCGCACTCTCCTAGCTACAATTGTTTTGAGACAACCTTGGAAAATATCTGGAGGAATCACAAAGGTTCCCGGCAAACGGTTTAAAAGCTACAACATCGTTAAAAAAACCTAAGGCCCAGTCTTTTTTTCTCACAAGTCAGAGGGATGCCTCATTTCAGCTCAGTGATTTACCTACATATTTCTATCCACAAGACTTATTCAAGAAATCATCCCCTGGTTGCAAAATGTAATGTTTGTCCTAAGCCGTAAGGAAACGCAAGGGGGAAATCAGGACCACGCCTTATTTCTGCAGGGATCATAGCTCAGGTAGATAGTTGCTGTATTAGATGGACTAACAGCCCAGCCTGGTATAAGACAGCTTCCGATGTTCCTGTGTTGTACAGGAAGGGCAAAAGGGTATATTGCCTGCAGAACATCACTTTGGAAACAAATGGCATTGCAGGATCTGGGAAAAGTAACAACAGCTCTCTCTTGGTTCCTTTTAAATGGGTGACTTTGTATGCTGAACTTGACTGGTCTGAATGCCAGAGTGCAAATGGGCTGTATGCTTTGTTCTTGACACTTCTCTTTTCTTTTTCTTTTCACACCCTTCTCTTTGACAGGATTGTTTCTTAACTCAGATGTAATTTTGTGGGGTTGCAGGGGTGGGGTGGCGGCGTTACTCTGAACTGGAAGTGGAGTTTACAAATACACTAGACAGCATTCACTCCTGTTAAGTGTAAATACTCAATGCATCCATTCCATTTGTGTAAAAAAAAATGAAAAAAAAATAAAGCACACAGAATGAAGAAGAAAAAAAAGTTAAGATGTATGTTTCATATCAGCTGTGTCCTTGCTTATTTATTCAGTCTCAGGCTCATTTGATTCAGTTATTGTTACCGGATTAAAAAAACAATAGTAAAAAAAAAAAAAAGACGTAAGATGTCATGTTTAAAGGTAGGAATTGTAACTTCCTGGCAGAGCAGAACTTCTGGAGGCAGAAGATCTTAAATTCAGTATCTTGCATCTCCAGTTTCTTTTTTAAAAAATAATTTTTATTAAATTTCCATTTAACAATCCAATCATGTCTCATTAATTAATCCGAATTATGCCAATACATATCATAAAGTCCAAATATTTTGCAGAATTTTTAAATTTTTGTTGGGGGTACCCATGCTTCGAGCTCAGAAGGGTCCAATCCTCCCATATTTCTGCTGCTTTGATGTTCACAAGTCCCGTCTTCCAATCTTCTTCTTGTTATTGTTTTTCTTCTTAATAACCTCTGAGATATTTCCACAAGCAAGTTGAAGCAAGGCATCTCCAGTTTCAAGGACCTCAAATAGGGATAAGCAAGTCAATCGTAACTGGGAAGTGGACAGAAGATTGGGTCACATAAACTTAATAGTCAGAGAATTTTTATTTCTTACAAGAAACACAAGAGGAGGCTGCTGGGTCAGGCCAAATCTAGTCCAGCATCCTGTTCTCACAGAGGCCAACCAGATGTCCATGGGGATCCCACAAGCAAAACCTGAGCACCACAGCTCTCTCTCTAACCATCTGGGTGTCCCAACAACTGGTATTCTAAGATAAACAGCCTCCAACAGTGGGGTTGGGGGGGGCGTTAGGTATGGGAAGGGTCCTGGCACCCTCCCGGCCCTAACAAACTCCGGCGGTAGTAAGTTTATCACACACCGTTCTTCACATCTGTTGTGAAACAAGAAGCCAACAACTTGATGCACCCATTTGACACTTATCTCTCTCTTAATAATAATAAATTTTATTTATACCCTGCCCTCCCCGGCCAGAGCCGGGCTCAGGGCAGTTAACACCAATAAAATCACAGTAAAAACATAATGGGGGGGGGGACCAATTTAAAATACAGGTTAAAATGCAATTTAAAATGCAGCCTCATTTTAAAAGTAGCCGATAGATCAAGACCATAAGGGGAGGGCAACATAAGGGTCAGACTGAGTCCAAACCAAAGGCCAGGCAGAACAATTCTGTCTTGCAGGCCCTGAGGAAAGATGTCGAGTCCCTCAGGGCCCTAGTCTCTTGTGACAGAGCGTTCCACCAAGTCGGGGCTAGCCCTTAAAAGGCCCTGGCCCTAGTTGTGACCAATCTAACCACCTTGTGATCTGGGACCTCCAAAATGTTGTCATTTGTGGACCTTAAGGTCCTCCGTGGGGCATACTAGGATAGGCAGTCCTGTAGGTACATGGGTCCTAGGCTGCATAGGGCTTTAAAGGTCAAAACCAGCACCTTGAACCTGACCTTGTACTCCACCGGGAGCCAGTGCAATTGGTAAAGCACTGGATGAATGTGATCCCATGGCAAGGTGCCTCACCACAGCATTCTGCACCCGCTGGAGTTTCTGGGTCAGCTTCAAGGGCAGCCCCACGTAGAGTGAGTTACAATGCATGTACAATTTGGTGAAATCGCTACCTTTGGGCCTCAGATTCTGCAGGAGTGGAATTATAAGTCTGAGAAGGCACAGCCATTGCAGCATCACAATTCTATTATATATACACACACACAATGTAAAAATAGAAGTCATGTCACTCTAGATGTCACCTGGGATCTTTCAACACATGCCGTTTTTAACACTCTGTGAAAGTTGGGGTGTTAGTCCTCCCATGCTGCTATTTCCTCCAGTTGTGAAACTGCTGGTCTTGTCAGCGTCAAAAGAACAAAACAAACAAACCCAATACCAAAAACAAGAGCAGCAAGACAGGGAATGCAGCAATGGAGCATGAGGGGAAACATCCATGCACCCAAAAGCCACATCCCAATACTGGAACATAGCAATCTGCCTTATGCTAAGTCAGACCAATAGTTCGTCTAGTTCAGCATGTCCTACACTAACTGGCTGTGGTTCTCCAGGGTCTCAGGCAGAGAATCTCTCCCAGTCTTGCTTGGAGATGCTGGCGATAGTACCTGAGACCTTCTTCATTCAAAGCAGATGTTCTACCACTGAGCTCCAGCCCTTCGCACCTCGGAGATGAGAGCGTTCCACAACCTGGAGGCCACATGGATAAAGGGATGAGTTGCTTCCTCGCCACAGTTCCACACACCAACACCATCTTTCTCTGCGATAGCACCAGCTTGCCTCCAGCAGCTTGCAGAAATGGCGCAGGGATGCCCCACATGATAAAGCAACAGGATACATTTCCTGGTGCTTCATAGTTGAGTTATAAGGCGGAGTGCTCAGCAAAGAGTTGAAGCAGAGAGCAGCCACTGTTATGGGCAGTTAGCCTACAGTGAGAAGGGCAAATTACCAACCTCAGTTGTGGTTAGCAGTTGGTGGTTAGGCAAGGGCCATGGGACACCATATATTTAAAGCCCAAAGGGGATGTTTCTATGCTCATTGGGGTTCTTCCAAACATCAGCCAGGATCATGGCCAGTGCACATGTTGGCACTGAGGTTCAGTACCCCCAAGTGCTAAATACCAAGGTGGCAAGGTTTCTTGTGCATGCCCTCCCTACAAAACTCCAAGGAACAGTACAGATGTTAGGACAATATATGAAGCAATAAAATGGGCTGTACTTGCAAAGAGGAAGTGTTTTCTAAAGCCCTTAAAAGCCTCAGTAGTGCCTTGCACGGGTGGCACTGTGGTCTAAACCACAGAGCCTAGAGCTTGACGATCAGAAGGTCGGCAATTCAAATCCCCGCAATGGGGTGAGCT
The DNA here is from genome assembly GCA_034642415.1 of Podarcis siculus. Lineage (NCBI taxonomy): Eukaryota > Metazoa > Chordata > Lepidosauria > Squamata > Lacertidae > Podarcis > Podarcis siculus. The sequence goes on from JAXCMG010000038.1 coordinate 2,433,323, forward strand.
CCTGTAGCTCTGTTCCAACTCCTGCCCATATAGCAGTTCGAAAGCACGTCAAGTGCAAGTAGATAAATAGGTACCACTCCAGCTGTGTTTCTGTGCGCTGCTCTGGTTCACCAGAAGTGGATCACATGCTGGCCACATGACTTGGAAGCTGTACGCCAGCTCCCTCAGCCAGTAAAGCGAGATGAGCGCCGCAACCCCAGAGTCATCCGCGACTGGACCTAACGGTCAGGGGTCCCTTTACCCCCTTTACCCTAACAGTGGTACCTCGGGTTAAGAACTTAATTCGTTCTGGAGGTCTGTTCTTAACCTGAAACTGTTCTTAACCTGAGGTACCACTTTAGCTAATAGGGCCTCCTGCTGCTGCTGCTGCCGTGCCACAACCACATGATTTCTGTTCTCATCCTGAAGCAAAGTTCTTAACTCGAGGTACTATTTCTGGTAGCAGAGTCTGTAACCTGAAGCGTCTGTAACCCAAGGTACCACTGTAGTGCCTTGCCATGCCAGACATAAATCCATAAATCATAAATCAGGCAAAATAGGGAGGACTACTGGATTGCAACTGAATTGTGATGAGGTCTCTGCACAATCCAAAAAGGTGAGTGAATAAAGACAGTTCCAGAGAACAGGGTTGGCATGGAAGCAAGGTAACTCTCCACCTCCTTAGTAGCATTATCAAAGGAAATTCCCGCAAACGAATCCTACCCTCCTGTCCTCCTCCACTTGTCCACAGCATCATGTAAATCAGCACTCACTAGAACAAAATTTGAAGAACCTCTAGCATAGACCAAAACTAATCCAGGACCAAAACCAATCCAGGAAGGTTTCTCTCCTTCACAACTAGAAATGAAACCCAGATTAACAGCAGACATCTGCTCCCGGCACAGAAGGCAGAAGGCAAGCTGTTATTTCTGCATTTGGCGTTGATGGGATTGGCAAACATTTGCAAACTGTTGCAATGCAACCAGGCAATTTGACTGCAGCCAGAGGTTCAGATGAGACGTTGGAACGCTACATAAACCACCACCTCCCCAAGTGAGATAACCCATCTCAGCTCCGTTGGTGGCAAGCAATTGATAATAATGGATAAATTCTGTAATTTGGAGATTATCCATCTTTTCGTTTGAACTCAACCAAGCACTTGGAGCAACAATGGTTTCATCCTAGAGAAATGTCTGGTTGGGTGAGAGTATGTTATGCAGTCCCAGTGTCAGGGATTGTCATGATCAGGCAAGAGGTCAATTCTGTGTCCAGGACAGCTGTCTACCAGCTCCATTTGGTATGCTGGCTAAGACCCTACCGGCCCGCAGACTGTCTCACCAGAGTGGTGCATACTCTAGTTATCTCCCACTTGGACTACAGCAATGCGCTACCTTTGAAGGTGACTCAGAAACTACAACTAATCCAAAATGTAGCAGCTAGACTGGTGACTAGGAGCAGCTGCCGGGACTATATAACAGCGGTCCTAAAAGATCTTCACTGGCTCCCAGTACATTTCCGAGCACAATTCAAAGTGTTGGTGCTGACCTTTAAAGCCCCAAATGGCCTTGGCCCTCTGAAGGAGCGCTTCTACCCCCATCATCCAACCTAGACACTGAGGTCCTCCTCCGAAGGTATTCTAGCGGTTCCCTCACTGCAAGAAGTGAAGTTACAGGGAACCAGGCAGAGAGCCTTCTTGGCAGTGGCACCCTCCCTGTGGAACACCCTCCCATCAGAGGTCAAGGAGATAAAGAACTACACAACATTTAGAAGACATCTGAGTGCTCACTGGAAGGACAGATCCTGAAGTTGAGGCTCCAATACTTTGGCCACCTCATGAGAAGAGAAGACTCCCTGGAAAAGACCCTGATGTTGGGAAAGATGGAGGGCACAAGGAGAAGGGGATGACAGAGGATGAAATGGTTGGACAGTGTTCTCGAAGCTACCAGCATGAGTTTGACCAAACTGCAGGAGGCAGTGGAAGACAGGAGTGCCTGATGTACTCTGGTCCATGGGGTCACGAAGAGTCGGAGACGACTAAATGACTAAACAACAACAAGTGTACAACCTTACATTTGTTGCTATCAGAATTCATTTTGTTGAACTGACTCGTTTCTTTGTTTACAACATTTGTATCCCCACACCATCAAGTCCTCTGGCTAGTTTACAATAAATAAATAACTGAAACACAAAATAAAGCCCAAAATCATTCAATCAAGGTCTACATAAATACTACTATTGCTACTAACAGCATCAATAAATAATAAATAATAATAATAATAATAATAATAATAATAATAATAATAATAATAA
>JAXCMG010000038.1:2435621-2458026 GCA_034642415.1 Podarcis siculus
AATAATAATAATAATAATAATAATAATAATAATAATAATAATAATAATAGCACTACAATTTCCAGCTCTACTTCTAAACCATTTTGAATATTGGTGGTTTGGTTTTTTTATTTAAAAAGCTACTACACAAAAACTCCTGCACAAACAAGGAGAAAAAAGTTGTTTGATGTTAAAGGCCAAGTGAAATGCTATTTGACATTTTCATTTTGCTATTTGCCTTCAGGGACTTTCTGCTATATTTGCTGGGGTCTGAGATATTTTCAACCCAAGCAAGACAGGTAGAAAGAACACCATGTAGTCACTGTGATTTCTTTCATACCGGTTAACCCCTGTACGGTGGAGGGCATCATTCCATGTGTGTGCTACCCGCCCCCATCACCATCTTACGTGAGTTCATTGCCAAAGATCCCAGCACTTGCTACTTTGCTTTCCGATGTATGTGTGTGTTTGTTTGTTTGTTTCCTATCATACCATAGGCTTTTCCTGCATGGAGTAAAAAGGGAGGAGCTTTAACATAAACGCCAGAGGTATCCAAGGAAAAAAAGGAGGGGCCAGGTAACAGTGATGGCCCTCATTTTCCATGGCTAAGGAGGTAAATCTGCCCATATCATCTGGCTCTTTGGACTCATATCATGAATGGCCTGCAGCTGGGAAGAGAACACAAACACACAGGCTAGGTCTGGTGACAACAGAGGAAGTTTTCAGGACCTCCTGTTCAAATTATAATAATACTTTATTATTTATACCCCGCCCATCTGGCTGGGCTTCCCCAGCCCCTCTCGGCGGCTTCCAACAAAATATTAAAATAGCGTAATACATCAAACATTAAAAGCTTCCCTAAACAGGGCTGCATGAGGGACGTGGGTGGCGCTGTGGGTTAAACCACTGAGCCTTGGGCTTGCCAATCAGAAGGTTGGCAGTTCGAATCCCCATGACGGGGTGAGCGCCCATTGTTTGGTCCCAGCTCCTGCCAACCTAGCAGTTCGAAAGAATGCCAGTGCAAGTAGATAAATAGGGGGGTAAACGTCGTTTCCATGCGCTGCTCTGGTTCGCCAGAAGCGGCTTAGTCATGCTGGCCACATGACCCGGAAAAACTGTCTGCAGACAAACATCAACTCCCTCGGCCAGTAAAGCAAGATGGGCGCCGCAACCCCAGAGTCATTCGCAACTGGACTTAACTGTCAGAGGTCCTTCACCTTCAAACAGGGCTGCCTTCAGATATCTTCTAAAAGTCTGGTAGTTGTTGTTCTCTCTAACATCTGATGGGAGGGCGTTCCACAGGGCGGGCACCACTACTAAGAAAGCCCTCTGCCTGGTTCTGACTTGGCTTCTCGCAGCGAGGGAACCACCAGAAGGCCCTCAGCACTGTACCTCAGTGTCTGGGTAGAACGATGGGGGTGGAGACGCTCCTTCAGATATACTGGACCGAGGCCCAAGCAGTTTTCCTCTGCTGAGGCAAAGCTTAAACAACACACACTGCTCAGGATTGGCTCCAGGCTACTGCTAAATAATGCTCAAATGTGGGCCAGTCTTTTGTCTTGGCTCTATTATCTTGCAATGACCTTAGTGAGCTGTCTGTGGTCCTGATCACCGGCACCTGAACACCCTGCAGGCTTCAGCCAGGAACAAGAGAGCTCCCCGATATCAGCATCCCCTGGCAACTGACCCGTGCAGTCTAGGGCTTCTGGTGTTACCTACACAGCTGCACTGCAAGACCTCCATCACCATGAATGCAACATGAAACAGGGTGCTCAGATTGGCACACGTGAAAGACACATTTAAACAATGTTCCCTACTATGAAGGGGCAACTATGAGTGTCCCCAGATCTGTGCTGGTGCTCAAGGTAGCATTTTAAGCTACAATGGGCACCATTAGAAAGCCATTAGAGTAAGCACAATGCATTGTTGATTTGGTGCTTTATCACAAAGTTCAAAGACCTTCAAGCAACACTCTGTGAATTCCACATGAAGGTCACTTTTCTGTCTTTCATCCTTAAAATAAAATTACTGGTTTCTCCTCTCACTAGAAGCGGTGCACATTTATTCACAATCTGTATCAATAGCTCACAACCTTAAGTGCTTTAAAGGGTGCCTGTTCTGTGGCATTTGCAGATTTGAAGCTGCCTGAAAGGTTATCATCAAGATTGTGGTGCTCATAGCAACTGAAGCCATTCTACCTGAATAGCTTTTTTCCCAGTGAATCTCTTTAAATAGCAGGGGACTGTGTTATGAAGCCTGGGTAGCAAAAAGTTTTATATTCAATCTAGAGGCAGGCAGTAGCTCTTGACAATGAGGATGATTACCAGTAAGTGTTGGAGGGAACATGTGGAGTTATCTGACCAATGCACGGAAGAGGGCCTTGAACACAACTCTTCAATTCCAGCAATTCTCTTGCATATCCATCTGGATACTTTGTCAGTCATTACAGGTCAAGTTTCATAGATTCATAGAATAACAGCATCAGAAGGGGCACTGTAGGTAATCCAATCCAATTCTCTATTTCAGGGGTCGGCAAACTTTTTCAGCCATGGGCCAGTCCACCGTCCCTCAGACCTTGTGGGGGGCCAGACTATATTTTGAAGAAAAAATATGAACGAATTCCTATGCCCCACAAATAACCCAGAGATGCATTTTAAATAAAAGCACACATTCTACTCATGTAAAAACACCAGGCAGGTCCCACGAATAACCCAGAGATGCATTTTAAATAAAAAGACACATTCTACTCATGTAAAAACACGCTGATTCCCGGACCGTCTGTGGGCTGGATTTAGAAGAGAGCCAGTGTGGTGTAGTGGTTAAGAGCGGTAGACTCATAATCTGATGAACCGGGTTCGCGTCTCCGCTCCTCCACATGCAGCTGCTGGGTGACCTTGGGCTAGTCACACTTCTCTGAAGTCTCTCAGCCCCACTCACCTCACAAAGTGTTTGTTGTGGGGGAGGAAGGGAAAGGAGAATGTTAGCCGCTTTGAAACTCTCTCAGGTAGTGATAAAGCGGGATATCAAATCCAAACTCTTCTTCTCTTCTTCTAGAAAGCAATTGGGCCAGATCTGGGTCCCGGGCCTTAGTTTGCCTACCCATGCTCTATTCAGTGTTGTTGTTGTTATTGTTGTTTAGTCGTGTCCGACTCTTCGTGACCCCATGGACCAGAGCACGCCAGGCATTCCTGTCTTCCACTGCTTCCCACAGTTTGGTCAAACTCATGTTTGTAGCTTCGAGAACACTGTTCAACCATCTTGTTCTCTGTCATCCCCTTCTGCTTGTGCCCTCCATCTTTCCCAACATCAGGGTCTTTTCCAGGGAGTCTTCTCTTCTCATGAGGTGGGCAAAGTATTGGAGCCTCAACTTCAGGATCTGTCCTTCCAGTGAGCACTCAGGGCTGATTTCCTTCAGAATGGAGAGGTTTGATCTTCTTGCAGTCCATGGGACTCTCAAGAGTCTCCTCCAGCACCATAATTCAAATCACCCCTTACTCAGAATTTTTTTTCAATTCCACAAAGCACAGTGGTTCTCAAGGTTTTTCCACCATGGACAACTTGAGAATTGGTACTGGTGTTGGCAAACAACTTAATGATTTTTCTGTCTGTTGTAGCCAATCGCAATATGCCGTGCTAGATGTTAAATAACTTTTAATTGTATTGTTCTTCTTTTATTTCTTGCGTTGCATTGCATTTCCATGGAATTCAAATTGTAATACAACAAAATGCAATGTAAGAGATAAAAGATGCAATTAAAAATACAACAGGATGAGAACATGCCGTGGGTCACCTGAATGGGGCTTGCAGAACACTGGTGGCCCATGAACCACAGTTTAGGAACCCTTGTTCCGAAGGAAGGAAGTAAAATTGATCAAAAATTATCTTGCACCCCTGGTTTGGACTTGGTGTAACTGTCCTGATTTCCCACAAGTGATGCCTCTCAGACTGATATTGGAGATCTGGTAAGGCACAGAAAAGGATGCCCTTCCAGTGGTACACATGCCACCCTCAGCAGAGAGGAAGAGTTGGCAGATTAATGTTCTGTTGCCATGGCAACTTGGCCCAGGAAGCCTTTTCAATGAGAAATTGATGTGACTGGCAAGGCAACTGCAGGGAAAGAAATCCATCCCTTTCCTTGTGCACATCTCTGCCCAGGTGTTTTTGGCTAGGTGCTGTGACCTGTCTGTTTCCAGATCTTCTCCCATTAAATTTATGTTAATCCTAAAAAGGATATTGCTAGGCTGCCATGCTGCACACTTCTCAGGTGCTAGTTTGAATTCTCAGGAACTATTTATAATAATCGCCGAAGAACTGATGCTTTTGAATTATGGTGCTGGAGGAGACTCTTGAGAGTCCCGTGGACTGCAAGAAGATCAAACCTCTCCATTCTGAAGGAAATCAGCCCTGAGTGCTCACTGGAAGGACAGATCCTGAAGCTGAGACTCCAATACTTTGGTCACCTCATGAGAAGAGAAGACTCCCTGGAAAAGACCCTGATGTTGGGAAAGATGGAGGGCACAAGGAGAAGGGGACGACAGAGGAAGAGATGGTTGGACAGTGTTCTTGAAGCCACAAAGATGAGTCTGACCAAACTGCGGGAGGCAGTGGAAGACAGGAGTGCCTGGCGTGCTCTGGTCCATGGGGTCACGAAGAATCGAACACGACTAAACGACTAAACAACAACAACATTTATAATAATAAATAATAATAGTAAAAGCACCATCCAGCTTCTTTTCCCCCATCCCCTTTAAAATTGCTATGCATTACAGATGTTTGTGTCTTCTGTTTGTGGCAATACACTAAGAAAGGGTACCTAATTAGGCAGGCTATTTTGAGGTAGGGCACAAGGAAAGTATAATACTTCTTTTTAGTGATGGTCCTATAGCTTTGATGGACTTAAAAGTCCCAAAATATCCTCATGTTGTGATCCATGAACATAACTGATAAAGATGGGCAAGTAACATAATCCATTTCCATCTCCCCAGCACTTGGCAGGTGTCAATCACTTATGGGGCTGCAGAAGGAAAGCCCTAGTTCTGTGTAGACAGGTCTGGGGAACGCATGGCTCTCCAGATGTCATTGGACTACAACTCCCATCATCCCTGCCTAACTCTATCTGCTGGTGCTTCTTTGCCACTACACTTCCCCTGATGATGACGGCTGCTTCCTCCTTCCTGAATTAACCGGAAGGTATCTAGACTATTAGGGATCACATGGTAGATGAAATGATATCACAGTATTGCAGAGTCAGCTAGAGATGGTTTCTTGGGGGCAAGTGTGTGAGAGGACAACCGAGGGCAAACTGAATGAAGAAGTAAACAATATCAGGATCCCAGTGCATAGTAACTCAGAGCTGGGCTTTCAGTGGGGCTGCCACCATTTTGTAGGGAAACATCCCTGTTGAGATATTATAGTTGCCTGGTGGTTATAAAGATGTTCTTGCTATGACAAGCTTTCCCAGCTGTGAGGTGGGGCAGCGGGAATTAGATCTTGGCAGTTTTATTATTATTATTATTATTATTATTATTATTATTATTAATACTACTATTTTATTTACATTATTTTAAAACATAGGTGATTTATTGTATCATTGTAAATCACCTGGAAATTTATATTGAAGGCGATTAATTAGTTGGTTGGTTTCTTGATGGATTATAATAAATTTCACCATGCCCTTTTGGCTGAACAATCGCTGCAAAGGGCAGAAACCTTTCAGCATGAAAAACCGCTAAGTCATTTATGCTCAGCTCTATTTTGTATGTATTAGATTCTGAAATAAAATTGGAAGTGAACTATGGTTGGTTTTATTTCCTACCCGTGCCCAGCTGATTTGTGCTGAGGGTTCACTCCTATACACATTTGTAACAAAAAAAGGTGCTTTCTAAACAGTCAGCTTATAGAAGAGCTCTGTGTGTGTGTGTTTTGCTTCATCTCACCACATAGCAAATATGTAGTTGTGTGGGGAACTTTTCGTCAATATGTAGGATAGCTCACATAGGAGACTGACTCCTCTTTGGCTATGTGTAGTATAAAACCGAAAACTCTATAGAGTAAAACACTTCCCTCTTCTCATCCACTTTTCATGCTCTACAGGGAAATGTTTTTTATGCATGGAGTATTACAGCATCAGACAGGAAACTGTAGCCTCTCCAGACAAAAGTTATATTCTATTAACCTCAAATGCACCATGCTGGCAAAGAAACAGCAGCGCAGTCCCCACAAACAGAATGTTTCACTGTTATTGTCAAAAATGCACTGGTAACAAAGACTATGGAACCACCTCCAAGCAGATGCTGCCAGGTAGCTCTGCTCCAACATGACCTCTTGAAGCACAACTGCTTCACGCACTGCCTCCCACCATGTACTGCCTCCCAGTAAGTTTCTGAGCACAATTCAAAGTATTGGTGCTGACCTTTAAAGCCCTAAACCAGGGGTTGGCAACCTGTGGCCCATGGGCCACAAGCAGCCCACAGGGGTCGTTTAAATGGCCCATGAGCCACCCCCAAACCGAGCTGCCCACTAGGTGAGTCCCACAGTGCAGACTCGCTTCCGCGGTGCCAGAAATCCGGCCCACGGAGTGATCTCCACGGGAGTGAACTGGCCCAGGTGAGGTAAACCTTGCCGACCCCTGCCCTAAACGGCTTGGCCCAGTATACTTGAAGGAGCGTCTCCACCCTCATCATTCAGCCTGGACACTGAGGTCCACCTCCGAGGGCCTTCTGGCGGTTCCCTCCCTGCAAGAAGTGAGGTTACAGGGAACCAAGCAGAGGACCTTCTCAGTGATGACGCCCGCCCTGTGGAACGCCCTCCCACCAGATGTCAAGGAAATAAACTACTATCTGACTTTTAGAAGACATCTGAAGGCAGCCCTGTTTAGGGAAGTTTTTAATGTTCGGTGTTTTGTTGTATTTTTAATATTTTGTTGGAAGCACCCAGAGTGGCTGGAGAAACCCAGCCAGATGGGTGGGGTATAAATTATTATTATTATTACTGCCAGTGCAAAATAATGCACCCCTAATCTGTTCCTTCCTTGCTCCCATCCCTCCACCTTTTCCCACAGTCATATGGGGGGAAAGTAGCTGAGTTTGAGTTTTGTTTTTGAGCAGAACATCCTCTTTTGGTGGCCATGGGGAGGGTGTCCTGCCTCATCCCACAAAATGAGAAGATTTCTGTATTAACATATCGTGTAGCTATGGTGCTTCCCCCTAAAAAGGGCCGTGCGTGTCTGTATCAGGAGTTACTGGTATCTGTGGAAAGGAATGGGGCTCAGCAACCACGGCTCAGTCCAAGATGGAGGCATGACTTCCTTGACAGCCAGTTGGCAGTTGCTAGGCAACAGATGTCCCCAATGTCCTCAGAGGCAAGGCAGTGGACCCAAGCAGTTGGTTCTTGTTCAGCCCAGAATGGAAGTATTAGAAATAAGCCTTTTTTAAAAAAATGGTCTCATTTCATTTTTGAAAACTTTTAAATTGAAAAGTGGGTTACATAGCATTAGAATTTGAAGTGTCCTCCCCCTTCAAGGCTGGCCTCTTTCTCCCCAACAGCCACAGTGTCCAATGTTTTGCTTTCCTTCAACTGGACCTTGTAAATCTCTTTCTGCAAAACGTACAATCTTCCTCAAAGAAAAAACTCTATTAGAGAGTAACAAAGAGCAGAGACTGTGTATAATCTTCTTCTGTATTTCATTCAGAAATTAAAGAAAAAAGTGAAACAGTTAATGGTTTGAGGGAGATTCAATTTAGATTTCCTACTATGATTGAAAAAGTTAAAAAAAAAAGAATAACAGTAATAGGAGTCAAATTAATTATCTCTTGAAATGACATTTTAAAAATACACTTTTGCTATTTGTTCCTGACTACAGGAGCAGTTTATTACAGTCTATGAGGGAGCATTAGAGAGTAACAGTCTATTTGAGAGTATTAGAGAGTATTAAAGCATACAGACTATAATTTAGCTTTCTCATCCATAATTTATTTTTTTTAAATGAGACTTGTAAAGATTTGGGGTAGGTTCAGATTAGATTATCTACCACGATGGGGAAAGTAAGATGTTTTGATGGTGATTATGATTGTCTCTTGAAATAACATTTTTAAAATATGCTTGTGCTATTTGTCCCTGACTGAAGTAATATTGTCTCCCAGCTGACAACGAAACACCGATCACAGATGTTTTATGGGCAAAAGTGGTGAGGCGTATCCGTGCAAAAGTTCTTTCCTACAAGAACCGAGTGGAGCTGCTTTGATTTCAGCACACAATCTGATTTTCCGGGCCTGTTGTTTCCCCCCAGGAGCTGTGGCCTGGTTTTCTTTCCTTTTTACACTTCGTTTCTTGACCCACAAAGCCTCTAGTGGTCAGTAACGTCACTGAAAGCTGTTTCCCCCCTCCATTCTGCAGTCCTTCGTCAACCTCACTTTACCTCAAGTACCCAAAGTAACTGGGTCGAGAAAAACTTTCCACAGAACACTGCAGAGGCTGGCTGTTTTGCTGCTGGATTTATTAACGGGACACGGGTGGCGCTGTGGGTTAAACCACAGAGCCTAGGGCTTGCCGATCAGAAGATTGGCGGTTCGAATCCCCCCAAGATGGGTGATCTCCCGTTGCTCGGTCCCTGCTCCTGCCAACCTAGCAGTTCGAAAGTACGTCAAAGTGCAAGTAGATAAATAGGTACCACTCCGGCGGGAAGGTCAACGGCGTTTCCGTGCGCTGCTCTGGTTCGCCAGAAGTGGCCACACATTGAGCCTAGATACTAACTACCTTGGGCACCCACAAAATTCCCCATGAAGGGGCTGGGCACCCACAAATTTCAATGGCAGGGCCATGCACACTGCATAGCACCCACAGCCCCGGGCACCCACTATTGCGCAGCCAAGTTGGCACTCTTGACATTGAGTGAAGCCATTGGTCCATCTAGCACAGTACAGTGGTACCTTGGGTTAAGTACTTAATTCGTTCCGGAGGTCCGTACTTAACCTGAAACTGTTCTTAACCTGAAGCACCACTTTAGCTAATGGGGTCTCCTGCTGCCGCTGCACCACCAGAGCACGATTTCTGTTCTCATCCTGAAGCAAAGTTCTTAACCTGAAGCACTATTTCTGGGTTAGCGGAGTCTGTAACCTGAAGCGTATGTAACCTGAAGCATATGTAACCCGAGGTACCACTGTATTGACTACACCAGGCATGTCCAAAATCCGTTTCGGGGGCCTAATCCAGCCCGCCGGTCAATGTGATCCAGCCCCTGTGGCAGTATATGTCCTTGGGTAAAATCCTAAAAAACGCTCAACAACTTCTATCCTTAAAAAAGCACATGTGTGTTCACTGTTACCATAAAGCACCAATGCTGCAGCAAGCAAAGGCTCTAGCAGCTCAGCCAGCTGCTTGTGGCTGGAAAGCCAGACAGGATGTTTGTGACTGTTGCCATGGGAACAAAGGGGCAGTCCACTCTGTACTGAGCACCGGATGTTAGCTCAGTGTGTCATATGACCCTGTACTGGATGTACTTGGGAGGAGTTTCTTCTTGCTGTTGTTGGGTGCAGACATAATTCTCTGTACTGAGATGAGAGACAGAAAATAAAGGATGTAAATAGTTTTCTGTCTGCTTCTTTCCCCTCCCTGGGGGACACCAAAGGGGAGAGTGCAAGAACGGTGTGTTCCTCTCACACATATGAGACGAATCGCCGAGACCTCGCCTGTTTATCAGCAGAGGGAGACGCGGGGAGGTCGCCAGGAATATCTGCCGGTGCCTACGCTGTGGCACATTCCTCTGACCCTGGCAGATTTCCAACAGTGGCAGCATTTGGATGGTTGCGATTCATCGAGCATCTGGATAAGAGGCTGATGAAGTGTCCTCCTTTGCTCCGGAGGAGAAGATAAGCGTCTGAGAACAGCCAGAAGCTGCACAGAACGCTGGATCCAGAGGAACGTCTTTTCAAAGGCAATAAAGTTCAAGGTATGCTGCATTTCGGGCTTAAAGTGTGAACGCAGTTTGATTAATTCCCTGCTTCACGGAGAGCTGCGTTTAGAAAACACACAGCTCTGATAGAAGAGGCTGCAGCTTGGAGACTCAGCCTGCATACCACACATTCCTGTGGTTAAGATAAAGGCTTCCCACATGCGCAGTAGCTACAAGAAGCCTGGAGAATTACTAAGCTACGCAGTTCTCAAAGAGAGCTGGGGAAAGTGAAACAAAAACAGAGAATGTTTTGGCTACAGGTTTACGTGCTCTTGGAGGGACTTTCCGTAGCAGCCAGAGCTTAGCTGCCAGGTGCCAAAGAGCGTAAACAACTTGCAGTTTGCCTGCCTGAGAAAGAAAAAAACAACTGTTGGATTTTACAGTTTGTTTGAGAGTGAGAGTCAAGGCTTGGATTCTAAATGGATGCTAAGAAGGGGGGAGCCCTGCCTTCTCCACCCTTCCTGACCAATGACAATTATGCATCTTGGTCTATTAAGATGAAGGCCCTGCTGCAGAATCAGAGACTGTTTGACATGATTGAGAACCCCATCCCTGCAGCACCAACGCGTGCTTGGGAGTCACAGAATGTGAAAGCAAGGACTGCTATAATTCTGTGCGTCTCAGATGATCAATTGGTGCATATTCAGCATTTAGAAAATGCGAAAGAGGTTTGGGACACGCTGAGAAGGACACATCAGAGAGATGCAGGTTCTTCAGCGTTGCTGTATTTTGAGAAGTTGACCAATCTGAGATTAGCGCCTGATGGAGATGTCCAAGCGCACCTGACAGAGATGAAGTTTCTGCGTCAACAGATGGTGGAACGCAATTTCCGTCTACAGGAGGAAGTGTTTTGCTTCATGGTGATAAACAGCCTGAATCGGACTTACAAATCCGTTGCTAGTCAGCTTGGTTCCCTACCGGCCGCGCAGCTAACCTCGGAGAGGGTCTATGCGGTGGTCCTTAATGAACACGACAGACTTGCTGCACTGGAAGTGAAGGACAGGGGGAGACAAGAACAGAGTTCAAGTCTTTCCACTGCTGATGCTACTGGAGAGCATGCTGTAGCATTGAGTGCTGTCCGATGCTACAATTGTGGACAGACTGGGCATCTACAGCGGAACTGTAGAAAGCCACGACAGTCAAAAGGAACCAAGAACAGCTCTACAAAGTCTGAGGCGTCAAGCAAAGGCCGTACCAGGTGCGAGGTGAAACCTGCAAAGGCTATGATGGCGAAAGGAACCACGCCAGATGTTGGGAACGCTTTCATAATCGACACGGGCGCCACGAAGCATCTCTGCCCACATAGACAGCTGTTTTCGACGTTGAAGAAGCAAAGCTTCACTGTGAAACAGGCCAACGGTCAAGAGCTGGAAGCGACCGGAATTGGGACTGTGTATCTTGAGAGTCTGAACTTGACTATAAGCGATGTTTACCTGGTTCCAGAACTGAGATTTAATCTACTGAGTGTATCGCAGATTGCGAAGAAAGGACTGAAACTGTCCTATGATGCTAAAAGTTGCAAGATCTTCAAAGATGGAGAACTGTTTCTTACTGCCAAAGAGAAAGATGGACTGTATTTGTTGACTTTTCATCAAATCTGGCCCTCTTTGAAAAAAGTTTGGGCACCCCTGGTACACTGACTGGCAGCAGCTGTCCAGGGTTTCAGAAAAGGAACATTCCCAGCCCTAAGTGGAGATGCCAAGAATTGAACCTGGAACTTTCCACATGCAAGGCTGGTGCTTTTCCACTGAGCCACTTTCACAGCGCTAGTTTGGAAAGTTTAAGCATCATATGGATCGAAGCCACGTAAGGACCACTTTTCTCCATATGAACCTGCCCAGAACTGGTAGGTTTCCCAAAGACATTGTCTTCCCAGGTTCTGAAAATTGATGTCACAGATGTGCTCCATTAACCTTTTTAAAAAAATAATCTGTTATCAATCCAGGTCTCTCACGGTTAGTGGCAAAGAAAATAATCTGGTCAACATGGTACAAAAACCAAAAGGGAAGAAGCAGGAAGAACCATCATCCGTTCTTCTTCATAAATGTACCCAAGACTGTTATGAAATCGGTCAAGCTTCGAAAAATACTGTTCTAAAAAAAAAAATGTTAATATGCATAGATTAAATACGTAAAGTAGATGTGATAATATGAGTATATGCCTAGTAAGTATAGATTAAGTAAGTAGGTAAAGCAAAGATGAAAATTAAATCAGAAATGGTTCTAGTTATAGGTGTTGGTCTGCCGTAGTCGAAACAAAATTAAAAAATTCCTTCCAGTAGCACCTTAGAGATCAACTAAGTGCACATGAAAGCTCATACCAATAGCAAACTTAGTTGGTCTCTAAGGTGCTACTGGAAGGAATTTTTTTATTTTGTCAGGAATGGTTGTAAGAGATGAAGATTCTTAGAAACGCAATGAAATAATCAAATTAAAATTTAAGGAAGTTGAGCTGTGGTGGACGGAGGTCACCGGGGGGGGTGGTAAGGTGTGTGGCTTGAGTTTGTAGGGACTATATGTATTATATGTATATTTGTTTTGAGGTGTGTTTGTGTTATTTGTATGTATTATTATTTTTCTCAATAAAATTATATTTAAAAAAACAGTAAAAAAGAAATCGGTCAAGCTTCTTTGCACCCAAAATGGCTTTTAGGTGAATATTCCAGAATTTTCCAGAAGGCCACCTCAATCACAGTTTATGCTTTTGTATACATCCTTGGAAAGGTATGAGATGAAGTCCTTTCCACATGTTCTGATTCTGGAAGATTGAAACATGTAGGCAAGGGAGAGAATCACTTCAGTCCTGAAACCTGATCACCCAACGATCACAATGTCTGAAAAGGTCTCGTGAGTAACTATATCAAGGGCCTTCTGGAAAATTCCAGAACATGCTCTCCAGAAACCCAAAAAAGAAGCGGGCTTGGTTGCTGTGAGGCACCGCCTGGGTATATGAAACATGATTAGCATGTGATAATTTGTCATAATTAGGTGAAGGCAAACACAATCCTCACTCCCCGGGGGGAAATTATCTCTCAGATTAGATCTATCTGTTACTTTTATATAGAGCCATTACTGTATCATGGAGAGGGGGGGAGCTTAACAAGCTCCAAAAACCGCAGCTCAGAATGGTAAAAGTCGGGACTGAAAGAAAAGTACTGCAGGGTTTACATAGATTAATCAAGCCCTGTGGAATATATTCATCAACCGTGCGGAAAGCTGTTCCAGCCTCATTATTTTTCAGATGTTAACAAAATAAGCTGCTTAGTCCTGTGGTGATCTGCTCGTTAATATGTTCCTCTTTCCTAATGAAATTAAAGTAGATTTCTTTCTCTTGGTGGAGCTCACACACACACAAAAACACACCCACCCAACGAATTAAGGAAGCATTAACTGGGACCGGAACAACCATGTTTTAATAAGAAAAAAAGTTATTTGCGGGATGGAACACTTGGGGGCATCAGGTGTTGATTGTGACCACCCCACCTCTGCATTCCACAAGATAGACAGGTGGTTATGTGGCTGAGTTTTAAAAGTTTTTTAAGAAAAAAAATATGTATCCAAAGATTTACAGAAGTTACCAAACACAAAACAAAGGATAGTCAGGAAAGCAGCCTGCAATAAGACCTGCATCAGTAGCTGGTACTTCTGTAAGGCCAGGGAATAGACTTTTCATCATTGCCTTCCCCAACATCTGCAATGTGTGATTTTAGAGGAAAGCTTTGCTTTTTGCTCTTTGTGTTCTTTATGCTAGCCTTTGGCTATACAGTGGTACCTTTGGATGCGAACACGATCCGTTCCGGAGCCCCATTCGCATTCTGAAGCGACCGCAACCCGCGTCTACACGTGCACGGGTCGCAATTCACCACTTCTGTGCATGAGCATGACTTCATTTTGAGCGTCTGTGCATGCGCAAGTGGCGAAACCTGGAAGTTACGTGCTCCGTTACTTCCGGATCGCCATGGAGCGCAACTCGAAAATGCTTAACCCGAAGCTACTTCGACCCGGGTATGACTGTATACAAAAACTGAACAACACACACAATTAATACTGACTGAAGTCTTAAGGTAAAGAAAGGTAAAGGGACCCCTGACCATTAGGTCCTGTCGCGGCCGACTCTGGGGTTGCGGCATTCATCTCGCTTTATTGGCCGAGGGAGCTTCCGGGTCATGTGGCCAGCATGACTAAGCCTCTTCTGGCAAACCAGAGCAGCGCACGGAAATGCCGTTTACCTTCCTGCCGGAGCGTTACCTATTTATCTACTTGCACTTTGACGTGCTTTCGAACTGCTAGGTTGGCAGGAGCTGGGACAGAGCAACTGAAGCTCACCCCATCGCGGTGATTCGATCCGCCGACCTTCTGATCGGCAAGTCCTAGGCTCTGTGGTTTAACCCACAGCGCCACCCACATCCCAAAGACCTTAAGACTGAAGTCTTAAGCAAGTGCTTAACCCTCCCCTTAAAATCAACAGGATTCTGAAATGCTTAGCTTCGGCCGATTCTTCATATCCTACTACGACCACAATAATTGCAAGATCTAGGCACCATGAGCAAAACTGAAACAGTGGGAGAATAGATCTTGGGGGAACTACAGCTGCAGAGAGAACTGAAAACAAGATTTCTTTAAGTCACTGCAAAATATTTGCTGAAGATAACTGTCAGGAGAATGTTGACATGTTAGCTAAGGGGTCAATGGGTAGAGGCCACATTTAATGGATAGGGAGTTCATTGATCAGACAACGAAGCACAGTTCATGACTGGGAGGAATCTCTGCCAGAGAAGAGTGGGTGAGACCTTTAGGCTGAAGTCCATGTTTAAAACATCAACGGCTGAGACTAGACAAACAAACCAAGGCAGCTTTCAGCTGCAGGCATATTTTAAGAGCCGCAGAGCCATCACTGGGAACTGACATCTAAAAAAGAACTCGCTCCCCATATTCAAGTAACTTGAGATGGAAGTTGAGAGTGCAAAAGTTTGCAGTAGATCTCAGCTCAGTGTTCATTGGTATCACCTGAGGTGTGCTCAGATGTAGTCAAGAAATCAAGGATGGACATAAGAAAGCATTTCTTCACACATTGCATAATTGATTTGTCAGCTTTCACTGCCACAAAATGTGCCACCAGTCCAGGCAGCTTGAAAAGGGGATTCAACAAATGCACATATATCTGATTAGCAACATGTTCGTTGTGGTTCGAGGACCCGACCCCCGCGAAGTAAAATGAAGACACAGGGACACGTGATATAAGGTTAATGGGCTAGAAAAGGCCACAACTTTATTGATTACAGCAATGAAAAGGTATTGGGCTTAGGCATTGGATCGCGAAACAAGTGGGTTTATTCACCAGGGGTTCATCACCTGTTGATGCTAATCCAACTATAGGCTCACCCCTGATGTCACCGAGGGTCGTGCCATGGCCTCCCGCCAAGCAGGCTTCGGACGGAATACACGACCGCCAGATTCCTTTAACGGAATACCCCTAGAAATTGAAGACATAGGCGATGGCCACACCTAGCTCTTCGACACACCACAACACATTATTCCAATGCCTAACCGCCACCCGAGCCAAAGGCTCGCCGCCAATACCTTCAAAGCTGCAACCAATCCCAGATGCTTTTGATGACACTAGCTAACCAAATGTTGTTCCCCAGATCTGATAATTGGACGCCGTCATTCCGGTATAAAGCTTGGTCGCCGATCCGGATACGGTCATGATAAATGACTCGGCCATACGTAAAGCGCACCCAACGGGCTACCGCCCGATTTACGAGTTTCCTGGTTCTTTCAATGGCCATCCAGCTTTGCGCACCGCGCCAAACAATTCTTTTCAAGAAGGAGGACCAGAACACCGTTGTTCTGGGACACAAGGCTGCAAATGCATTCAAGTCTCTTTTTATGCTCCACAACAAGTCCACACTCCTTCTGTTAGAGAGGTCATACTCCCTCAAATGAATTACAAGGATGTCGGGAGGGCCGAACTTGGCTACTATCTCCCACAGCAATGGCATAAGCTCCTCCCAGCACATGCCTCTTCTCGAAAACCAGGAAACTCGAACACCATGTGGAAGGTCAAGATTGTGTGCAAGGCTGCAGCTCACCACTCGTACGCGGGCCCAATGAACTATACTGTGGCCGCAAATCCACACGCTTCTCCTGAGCATAGCTGGGGGCAAAAGACAGAAAAGAAAAGGCAGATAAGTAGGGTAAAGCTGCAGGTCGCATATTAGACTTATAAGCATTGGATTTCCACCAGCCCATTCCTTTGATCCTGTCTGCCGGTAGCCCCAGGTGCGCGGCCGTGGTTGCGGTGCCAATCCTAAATGAGTGCGCAGCATACTCCTGGGAGGATAGACCACAAGCCTCAATAGCCTTGCGAAGTACTCTGTTGAATTGGAGCCTCAACAAGGGTTACCCATCTTCATGGACCAGAAACAGACCCGGGCCGGGCGGTCTGAGGTAGAGGTACCGCCTAGTGTCCTCTACCTGGCATGGGCCCTGCTGTGCCGACGCCGTGAGCTTAACTGGGACACCCTTATCAGCCTGATCAGTCTTGGACTGACGTATACGCACTGTCACGTTACCATCAGACACTGCATGTCCTTGCACAGGAGGCCACGTGTTGAACCTCGTGCACTAACTTCAAACACCACCTCACCAACTCTAAGCGCGCCAAAAGGCGATAGCGTATGCTGCGGAAAAGAGACGTGCTTCGAACCTGGACCAGCAAATTGGCCTGAGTTTTATGCGTATCTGTGATAACAACCCGTAAGAAATCGGCTCACGGCCCTCGGCCCTGTGAGGTTGTAACCTGCCCCAACCCTCAATGGCTCCACGGATCAAGAAGTTGCTACCCGGGCCATGAGCAAATGTAGCTTTTGAAAAGAAGCTGATGGCGGCTGCGTGAATCTTTAAGGTTTTAGGAGCACGTCCCAGATCATCGAGATGGGAAAGGTACTGCAAGACATCGTCAGTGGTAGGAGGTACGTCATGTGAGAGCCCAGATAACCCAGACCTGACACCAAGGAAATCACACCAGGCCTTCTTGTAGGGCCTGAGAGTGGAGGGTGCCACGGATGCCAATACTCCCTGTATCACTTTGCATCTCCCACGTTCTAGAGGTGCTCCGGAAAGGGTTCGGGCAACAGTTGTGTTCCAGGTGCAAGCAACCGGCAGCGAGGTATCTGAAATCGAGACAAGGTATCGGCTATGTCATTATTGGCTCTGGGCACGAATTTGGCTGAAAATGTTACGTTGTACTCAAGGCACCGGAGGACGAACGCCCGCAGAAGGGAGGAGATCCTCTCAGACCGAGATGACTGCCTGGCTAGAATGTTCACGACCGCCAGGTTGTCGGTCCTGAAGCACACGCGGTGATCTCAAAAATCTTCCGTCCAGATGTGAACGGCCACCACTATTGGAAAGAACTCAAGAAAGGTGAGATCCCGTGTGATGGCCTGACCTTGCCATGCCGTCGGCCATCGTAGTGCACACCAGCGCCCCGTGAAGTACAAGCCAAAGCCTAAGGACCCAGCCGTGTCCGATTGGACCTGGAAGTCTGATGACAGATTCAAGACATCCTGCCATAGCGATACCCCATTTTAGATCTCCAGACAAGTCATCCACACCTCCAGATCTGCCTTGACCGACCTGGGGAGGCGGACCCTGTTGTGCGGGTGTCTAAGCCTGGCTAGGCGGGCACGCGCATTGGAGTGGACCTGGAAATCAGAGGCCAAATTAAGGATTTCCAGCCATAGGGAGACTCCGTTGTAGTGTTCCAGAAATCTGATCCCCATCTCAAAATCCGCCTTGACCGACTTGATAAGTCTTACTCTATGGTGCGAATGCTTGAGGCCCGCTGACAACCTCGCTAAGCGGGAGCGAAATGGGCGGCCTGGTGAAACTACTCTACATGCGAAGTTGAAATGATCCAGCAAGGACTGGACCTGTCTAAGAGCGACTTTATTATTATTATTATTTTATTATTATTATTATTATTATTATTATTATTATTATTATTATTATTTCGGGAAGGGTTTGACGAATTGTTTCCTTAAGGGCAACTATTTTCCCCACTGGCAGGCGGGTGGATTGAGCTGCTGTGTCAAGCTTTATACCCAGGCAAGTAAGATGCGTTGAGGGTCGGCCTTATCTGCTGTGAGGGGAACTCCCAGCTCCTGGGCCAAAGCTGAAAAGGCCTCCAGAAGGGAGGCACATTTGCCAGTATTGGGCTTCCCAACGAGTAGAAAGTCACCGAGGTAACGTGTCGCCCTAGGTGAGTTGGTTCTGTAGCGCAAGGCCCAGTCCCAACAAGTGCTAAATGTCTCAAAGGCCGAGCCGGCTGCAGAACAACCCATCGGCATAGCCTTGACAATGTAATATTTTTCAAATGTAAAATTTGAATCCCAGCAAATGAGAGTCATTGAGATGAACTGGCAATAGACAGAAGGCTGACTCTATGTCACATTTTGCCAAGAGTGCCTCGTAACCAAAATTCCGGATAGGTCTTAGTGCCCGATCAAAGAATTCAATCGAAGAATGCGGAGAGGAGGGAGCTGGTGGAGGGGGCACCCGGATATGAACCAGGGACCTCTTGATGTGCAGTCAAATGCTCTACCACTGAGCTATACCCCCTTATTGTTGTTGTTATCATTCTATTATTATTTATCTATTATTTATTTATTTATCTATTTATTATTATTATTTATTATTGTTATTTATTAAAATCTAATCCAGTATTATTTGTCCAATCAATTACCACTGTAAGTAGAATTAATTACTGATACTATAAATTGTCTACCGTAACTGACGATGATATGAAATAATTATTCATTATAGGGGATTGATCGGAAAAAACGCTGCTCATAATCATCAATGAACAATCTAAATGCCTTTAGGCAGTGTGAAATAGGTTTGGGGTTATTATCCCGTCCATGTGGTACCCCGATGAATTACGGCTATTGGCACCCATGCAGCCTGAGGTGCGAGCTGATTCCGTTGCAAAGCGCTTCCTCCTAGGCGCCATGGATAACATGCTAAAGCTACTGCCACAAACACGTGCCACCGCTTGCAAGTGGTTGTACAGGGACGTGTTATTGATTCTGAAACAAATATACTAATTAACGATTGCTTACTTATAATAAACAATGATTCTCAAGCATTCAGTTAAATGTCTAATTGTTTATTCTATTAGTATGTGCTTGCGTGTGTTATTTATTACTCTCTCTATATATTAATATTTATTATTATTATTTATTCATTATTTTTTTTAAAAAAAAATTATTTATTTATCTATTTTTCTTAAAAATAAGATGCTTCCTACTTCATATTATAATATCTCATTCAATCCCCTGCGATGCAGAATATACCAGGGTCCCATACAGAGATCAAACCAGCAACCTTAGCATAATCGGCCCCATGCTCTAACCAGCTGAGCTATCCAGGCACTCTAGAATTGTGTGGGACCCCGAGGATCATTTAGTCCAACCCCTTGCAAAGCAGGAATATATAATTGTTCTATACAGGGATCAAACCTCCAACCTTGGTGTTATTGTCACCACGCTCTAACCAACTGAGGGTTCCGCAATATATGTAAACTATTTATTATTAATGAATTTTATTTTATTTTTTTGTTATTTGTTTATTTAGATATTTATCTATGGAATCGTTTAATTGATTAATCAATTTAATCTTGGTATGTGACATCATTCCACTTATTCTCTTTTATTATTATTAATGTATATTTATCATTATTTATTCATTTATTATAATAATTTTTATTAAAAAAAATTTACATCCACTTATTTTATTTATTATTAGTAGTATTTTATTCTATTATTTATCTATTTTTTATTTATTTGTTGTTGTTATTATTCTATTATTTATTGTTATTGTTATTTATTACAATCTATTCCAGTCTTATTTGTTCAATTAATTACCACTCTAAATAGAATTAATTGATGATGCTATCACTTGTCTACCATAACTAATGATGATATGAAATAATTATTCTTCACTTGACTGTTTGGTTTGTATTTGCCTATAAATTTATTTATTTGCCACCAAGCAAAGGGTCAGGCAGATAGACACAGCTAAATAACTCACAAGCATATAGGGATGGAACAATAGGCGGCCCCCACACTGCAATCAAATGGAATCAAGGAAAATCGCTCTCTGGGAAATGTCCCTTTAACTAACAGTTTGAAAAACAAAAGGTTATGCTGGAGGCCCCAGCAGAAGGAAAATGCTGCCAAAGACAATGTATCCTTGATTGGCCATCCACCAGGTACTTGAATTAACAATGTAGCACGAACTGCCTGTATTTAAGCGACAATGTATCCTGCCTGGAAGCCGGGACAATTGTGAAGGGATTTCTTAAACTAGGCAGCAGAATGAGTCAGACTGAAAGAAGGAAATAAAACTCTTCTGCAGGCTAAGAGGAGGGGGACGGGTTAGATCAAGCGAAATGTAAAAGTAAGGGACTACACGAAGGGGAAACCTAAAAGAGAATCCTTATGAATTGCGCAGAGCAGAGCTTAATATAAGGTACAAGGCAGGCTAACAAGGAGATAGCTACTAGACCGGCTGCCCGTTATAACTCACTAAACGTAGCCCACATGTTGAGTCAGAACCGGCAGGGAAAGGCTCATGCTTTAGCGCGACTCAAAAGGGGGCGGCATTCTTATGTAAAACAATATGGGGTGTAGTTTGCTGGCCGCAGAAGGCTCAGGCGTAACTCCTAGGGCTATCTGCTTTAGCGAGATTCACAAAGATCTGCTTGTATGCTTCTATCCCCCCAAGCAAGCCCCTGGATTAGTGAAACAAGTTGGAAACAATAACAACAACAACAACAAAACAAAAACAAACAAAAACAAAACTTTTTGGGACTTGAAGCTTTCTCCCGAACACTAACGCTGATTAGTCGATTGGGGGAGGAGCAGCAACAAAAAAGCAGCAGCTACAAGCCAAGAAACAGCAGAACAGAAGAAACGAAAAGCAGGGACTTTTTAAAGAGGCAGCTACAGGCACAAAGAATGGCAAGCAGGGACTTATAAAGAGCGCAGTCTTCAGCTGTGCGTAAGGGCACAAATTGTACCACTCAGTAGCCACACACACACAGGGAATCACGCGCACTAGTGCCCCAGTTGGCACTCACAATGTAAGAGGAGGGAGCGGATATAGAACTGTAGAGTTGGAAGGGACCACGGGGGGATCTAGTACAACCCCCTGCATTGTAGGAATCTTTTGCCCAATTTTGGGGCTCAAACCCACAACCCTGAGATTACGAATTTCATGCTTTACCAACTGAGCTATCCACAGGACTTCTCCTATCACTTATGCCATCAGAGACAAAGGGTAACCCTGAGAATGCAGCTGCAGGGAAGGCTGCCTCTTTACAAATGGGAAGGCTGAAGAACGATTCCCTTAACTATCACTTGTAAGCTACTAAGTTTCCTGCTGGTGGGCAGCAACAACAGCGCTTCTATGGTAAACAGGAATTAAATGCCGACCTTTTACTCAAAGCAAGGGGGGGATTGAAACTGAGAGCACAAGGGGGGATATTTTTATGCATTTATTCATTTAATTATTTTTAGTTAAAGAAGCTCCAAGGAGCAGAAGCAGCCTGGCTAGGCGAAGCCCTTCAACAAAATACCATTTAAAAGCAAAAAGGAGAGGCTGGTGGAAAGTCGCTGTGCTCTGAATCGCACATATCCTTAGCCACAGATGAGGCAAGAGCTGAATACAGCTTCAGTACTGAGAGTATAAAACCACTAAGACAGACTCATAAAATTTCACGGGTGGGGGTTAGACGACCTGAACGGCAAGAATATAGACAGCAGGCAGTCCAGCACGCGCTCCCACAACACTCCCCGTGCTCTCACTGCTTTGTTAAAGCCAAGGCGGGGAGGGAGAAGCAAGCATTTTTGTTTTTTGTTTGTTTGTTTGTTTTAACTCACTGACGCAGGAGGAGCGAATGGGGGGGGTTGAAGAACTGTAATTTAACAGTGGTTTTCCGTTGCAAGAAAGCAACGGCCAGCTGGGGGGGAACCCCCTGGGGAGCCCCCCCCAAAAAAAGCTGTTTAAATTGCTCCCATCAGCTGTTTGGCAGGAGGCTTAAAAGTAGCTGTAGCGGCCACGTGGGCTAAGGTAAACGGAGGGTTACAGAACCATGCACTAGGAGTGGGGGAAAGACAGCAGACTAGCAGATTTGGATTTAGAAAATTAGGAACCCCCTGCTTAACAACCCTGAAATTAAACCAAACACCAAAAATGGGGGGAAATAGGGAAGTTAGCTCAACGAAAGTAAACTGAAGCAATTTGCATCCAAGTAAAGATCCGAACTCTCCCAGTACTCCAATCACAAGGAATTAGCTCCCAGTACTCCAATCACAAGGAATTAGCTCCAATAGAAATAAACAGCCCCCCCCCCCAGTCTAAGTCTTGCGAAATACTTCCCTGGTTTCCAAGGAGGTTTGACCTGTTGACT
>JAXCMG010000038.1:2463026-2474453 GCA_034642415.1 Podarcis siculus
CTCCCGTCCACAACCACTCCCCTCTCTTTCAGGGAGGAGAGTCTTTGCCACTCTTGAAGAATTATTCAAGCTTGGTGACACAGGACTTCCTGGCTTCCTGTTTCCTGTGCGCCAGGGGATGGGTGCCTCTTCCACACCGAGGAAATCATCAGAAAATGATGGGGGAATTGCATTTTCTGCTTTCCTCTTTGGTTGGAAGAGGGACCTTGTTCTCACCTGTAGTTTGCCTGGCAGTCTGGCACTCACTTTCGCATGGATTAAGAGGGCAGGCAACGCACTGGGTGCAAGGAGCACTCCGGCTACCGAGACCCCCCCCCCAGTAATGCATTACTTAATAAACTCTAACCAATTGAGAATTTGGTATGGCAATGAGACCGAGGGTACATTCTGCCATATGTGGTGGACCTGTAAAAGGGTAAAAGTATTGGGAAATAATTTATAATGAATTGAAAAAAATGTTTAAAAGTACTTTTTTTAAAAAAACAAAAAACAGAGTCCTAATTCTTGTGAATAATTCAGATGGAAATTCCCAGGTGTCAAAAAGAGATTATTTATGTATGCCACTACTGTGGCCCACGTTTTGTTAGCCCAAAAATGGAAAACGAGTGAGGTCCCACCTAAAGAAGAATGGCAACATAAACTAATGGAATATGCACAGCTTGTAGACTTAACTTACAGAATAAGAGAACAATAAGAATATACATTTTAAAAAGATTGGAAAATGTTTATTGACTATATGGGTGAAAATTGTGTACATTTGAAAACGTTGGCAGCATTAAGATAAATTCAAAAGTGTAAATAAGTTTTGGTGGATGTAAAAGCAGAATACTGAATGGTTTAGTTTATGTAAAATATGCAGGGTTCTATGGCATGCAAACTGAACCATGGAAAGAAGGGGAGTCATTGATATTTTAAGGTTGCTTAAATGAATATTCTAAAATGTCAAACAGAAAAACTTAAAATTAAACACACAAAAAAGAATTTGGTGTGAGCCTCCATACTTGAACCCCCAAAGGAAATTTCCCAAACAATCTCTAGGCCACACCCTTCCCTGACCCTGATCCCTGCCCACCTCAAGCGCCTTGAATTATGATAATAAGTCTTGCTTGCTTATCCGCATGGACCTCTGGCTTTGGTTCAGAGGAATGTAGCCTACTGTGCAAATATATGAGTCACACCCATTGCCCTGGACACTATTTAGCCTTTAGTGGGATTGTGGTGTCACAGCTAAAAACTGGCCACTGTTTCTTTAATGCTAAAAGAACTACTGTATTTTTCGCTCTATAAGACGCACTTTTCCCCTC
The DNA here is from genome assembly GCA_034642415.1 of Podarcis siculus. Taxonomy (NCBI): domain Eukaryota; kingdom Metazoa; phylum Chordata; class Lepidosauria; order Squamata; family Lacertidae; genus Podarcis; species Podarcis siculus. The sequence goes on from JAXCMG010000038.1 coordinate 2,464,331, forward strand.
CTAAAAAGTAAGGGGAAATGTGTGCGCGTCTTATGGAGCAAATGCAGGTGGGAGGCTCTGCTCAGCGCTCCCTTTAAAGAGCCACGTGGAGCGTGTGTGTGGCTTTTGGGGGCTTTTCCCCGAGGAGGGAGAATGGCACCCCTTCTCCCTCCTAGGGGAAAAGCCCCCAAGAGCCGCACACACGCACCGCACACTCTTTAATGGGAGCGCGGCTCTTGGGGGAGCCTTCCTCCCGCTGGCTTCTGGCTGGCTTAGCCTTCATCCCACTGCCCGGGAGAGGCTGCACACGGCTATACCATAAGCCAGGACAGCAAGAGGCTATCCCAAAAGCCAGATCCATCTTGCTGTTCTGGCTTCTGGGATTCAGAATATTTTTTTTTCTTGTTTTCCTCCTCCAAAAACTAGGTGCGTCTTATGGCCTGGTGCGTCTTATAGAGCGAAAAATACGGTGAGTCAGCGGCCTACAATGACTCATGCAACCTTTCATCAAATTGTATCTGTATATATAGAGTGGTCAATGTTAGTGTTGGGTGTGGGTTGGTTGGATGGTAGAAAGCCGGTTGCGTTTGGTGTGTGTAAAAAAGCTGTCTGTCGTGGTTGGAGAAGACCTTTTAAGAATAAAAGCAGCAATACTCTGCAAGAATACTCTGAAGACCTAGGCAAAGGAGTAAAAAGGAGGTCAGAACCTTTTTTTTTTTTCAAACACTGACATGCAGCCCACAGAAGGTTATCCAAAAGGAAATGCATTCCTCAGGCTGAAATATATTCCTCATTCTGCACTATGCCATTTCTCCAGAACTTGTGACTTGCTCTCCTCTTGATACTTTTGACAACTGGCTCCCATTCCAGGGGGAAAACATTGGGATGTAAGAGAGTTATTTCAGAAGGAACAACCGCGGTCTTTGAATTATTGAGGTTAATGGAGGTGCAGCGACTTCTACAGTACTTGGGTCTGGTGCGCTCTTGATTTACCTGACCAAAACAAGGAAACATGAGATTCTTCGGCTTTCTCCGGCCTTCAATTATTCAAGGACTGCTCTTAAAATTTAGGTTATGGAGTTGCCAGTCTCCGTGGATCTCAGAGCCCAGGGTCCTTCTCAAGAAATCAGAACAGGGAATCATTGTGCTTTTGTTGATGTTTTTTCATGGAGTTTATCTGGAGCTTCAAAAAGCATATTTATTAGGAATTTTGAATAAGGACATTCCCAAAGACAAAATCAACATACTTCTGTATACAACAACGGCAGCGAGAATGTTGGTAGCCAGTCATTGTAAAGGAAGTTTTATTCCAACAAAGGGGGAATAGTTAAGTAAACTTTGTGAGTACCTGGAGTTAGCAAAAATTGATGGATTTGACTTAATAAGGCATAAGTCAAAAAATTTAATTCAGAAACAATGGAAATGTTTAGATGATTATTTATACAAGCAGGGCTCAAATACGAAAGTTTGGTTGTATCTAGACTAACCTTGTGAAGAATATAGAGAACATAAAGATTTGATTGATTATGAAAGAATCTAAAGAAGGGAAATGATTGAAGAACAGGTGTAAATACAAGCAAGATAACTAAGAGACAGGTGGTGAATGTGGTGGAAGTCTTTTATAATATTTTAACTAAGATTTATATATTGCAGTATTTGGAGCAATAATTTGGTAATATTCCAGGTTATAAAAAGTATTTTTTCTTTTCTTTTGTCTTTTGTCTTTATATTTTTTATTTTTCCTTTTCTTTTTTATTAGTTTTCATTTTGGAAAATTTGTATATAAGTGTGTTTACAGTGTTATGTGTTGTTCTTTGTTTTTCTTTGTTTAATTTCTATTTCTTGGAAAAAAACTGGGGGAGGGGACAAAACAAAAATTCCATTTAAAATTGTAATTCCAGGAAGTTGCTGCAACTTTGCCTGCCACCAGAGGTAGCCAGGAATTCTGTGCAGGCAAGTCTGCATGCTCATTCCATAGAGGGAGTCTTTTTTTACTTGCATGGTCATCACAGAAACAAAGGGGGTGGTCTAGCCCATCCTTCATGGCCCATATGGAAGAAGGAAGGGTTGTTGCTTTTTTCCCTTGCCTTCTAAGGAAGAGGGGAAACACCCCCCAACTAAACCCAATGCCCCAAATCACAAAGGGACTTTAAAGTCATTGTCAAGCCCCTAATGCATGCTGAACACTTGGGACCTGGACTGACAAAAGGCAGCCCATTTTTTAAATGAGACCACCAGCTCTTAATGCAAATCCCATGGCAGATAAGGATGAGCACACTTGCTGTCCTGTGACCACAGCGGCACTTCCCAAAGGTCTGAGCTCTTTTGTCAAAGCTGGATTTTCCACATCAAAAACAAAAAGCGATTTCACGGTCATAATTTCTAATTTCACAATGCACCGCTGAAGAAGTTCCAGACATTTCATCATTAAGGACAAAACATTTATGAAAGTAGTATTTTCCCCCCTTCTCCTTTTCTTTTAACTAAGGCCGCAGTGCTGTGCGTACTTTGGTAAATTCAACAAGGCCGGTTTGGTCTTTGCCTGACTTCCACCCAAAACCTAGTAACACAGGAAGAGAATGTTTTTACAAGCTATGCTCACAAAGGCAAACCGTGCTGCGTACTTGGGTAGCCCCAAAGAGTCAAGGGTTGCTTCTGCCCCTGGTTTCTTCAACCCTTCACTGGAGAGCCAGTGTGGTGTAGTGGTTAAGAGTGGTAGACTCGTAATCTAGTGAACCGGGTTCGCTTCCCCGCTCCTCCACATGCAGCTGCTGGGTGACCTTGGGCTAGTCACACTTCTCTGAAGTCTCTCAGCCCCACTCACCTCACAGAGTGTTTGTTGTGGAGGAGGAAGGGAAAGGAGATTGTTAGCTGCTTTGAGACTCCTTCGGGTAGTGATAAAGCTGGATATCAAATCCAAACTCCTCTTCTTCTCTCCATTTCCCATCACTGCCAATAGGGAGGGGAAGGGATTGTTGTAATACAGGGGTGAGGCACATGGGTGGAGGAAGGGGAGGTGCGGTGAGTGCGAACTGCCCCGGGTGTCACTACTTGGGGGGGTGACAAAATGCCAGGCGGCAATCACATGGGGCCTGCAGCGTACCCGAGCCACGCATCTCTCCTGGGAGAGACGCAGTTGCTTGGGCGCGCACAGGATCCCCGCTGCCCAAACTGTCTGCCCGCTGCTTTCCCCCCCCCCAGCTGTAGGGTGGCTGAGTGGGAGAAGACAGGCAGACTCTGGAAGCCCTGAGGTGCACCCTGCCCCTATGGGCAGATCATCCTGCCCTCACCCCGCCCCTATGGGCAGATTGTCCTGCCCCAGGCACCCAAGCGGCTTTCTCTGTCTCTGCTGAGGATCCCTGTTCAGCCCAGTGGCCACATTCCCTTCTGGGCAACTTCTGAGATGTGAGAGTCACATGTCAGTGATGGGTGGAGCCAGAGACAAACATGGGTGGAGAAAGGAATGTACATGTTGCCTTTGCCCAGTAGGATAATTTTTACCCAGAGAGACCTCCTGTTTTCTATCCTCCATCTAAGGAAGCAAGCGGCATTCTCGTAGTTCAAGTTTACATTCATAGCCAGGCAAAAACACTCAAGAAGGGTAAGAAGCAGGGCAGGCTATGGTTGTAGCTGGTGGGGTAACAATGGGGATAGTCCCATGTGGCCTGGGGATAGTCCCATGTGCAATATAGAAAGAATTGGCGGGGAATGTGCTTCACAGAGCAGTTTGCCACCTTCCCCCACCATCCATTAAACAGCTCATCTGGGTCACCTGGCAACCTGTCTCCTATTGGGGGACACAAACTGCAGTGTGATGACAGCCTTACAATTTTATGCATATATGAAGATATAGATAGTTGCTCAAAGCAGTTTAGAAACATGAGGCAACAGAGGAAAATCCAGCCATGTGACTGATTGACAGTAGAGCCAGGACCTAGGACAGACAAAATCAAAGTCCTACAAAGAGGCAGATCCATATAACAATCATCCATAAAAGATCTAAACTGGGACTACTCCTACCCAGATATAGCACTCATCCCATTATAATGCCCCTTTTCCCCATAGCAATCTGATGAGACCTTCCTCTTAGCTAGGGTTTTTCTTTTTAATGACTTAAGGGAACAAAGGAATCATCCTTTATCGATTGGGCAAGAAGGGTCTTTTTCCCCCCAGCAAAGAGAATGGAATTTTCATCAGCCTCATGCTCAATCATACAGAATCTCATTTATATTCTCTGCAGTAGAAAAAAATTGTTCTGCATTTATAATGCCTAAGTCGTTTGGCATTTTATTTCTGCTAGATTTACGTATAATTATAAAGGATTTTGAATTATGGTGCTGGAGGAGACTCTTGAGAGTCCCATGGACTGCAAGAAGATCAAACCTATCCATTCTGAAGGAAATCAGCCCTGAGTGCTCACTGGAAGGACAGATCCTGAAGCTGAGGCTCCAATACTTTGGCCACCTCATGAGAAGAGAAGACTCCCTGGAAAAGACCCCGATGTTGGGAAAGATGGAGGGCACAAGGAGAACGGGACGACAGAGATGGTTGGGCAGTGTTCTCGAAGCTACCAGCATGAGTTTGACCAAACTGCAGGAGGCAGTGGAAGACAGGAGTGCCTGGCATGCTCTGGTCCATGGGGTCATGAAGAGTCGGACACGACTAAACAACAACAACAAATAAAGGAAGGCTTTATGATCAGGGCTGACTTGCGTTCTCAATTCTCAGGCCCCTCTATACTTTTGCACAGGTTACCGTAAGAAGAGATCTGCTGCGTCCATCGAGTCCAGCAGCCAATCAGTTGCCTTTGGGGAGTTCACAAGCAGGGAGCAACAGCCCTTTCCCACAGTTGTACCTTAGCAGCTGCTACGCGGTGGCATCCCACTTCTGAATGTGCCCCCTGCATTCTGTTGCAGCTTCCTTTTCTCATTGACAAAACCGACGTCGCTAAATTAAACCAGAAAGCATGTTTTTGACAAAGCTATCAGAAAAACATGCCAGGGAAGCTACAATCTGACACCCATAATCCCAGTGCATTAAGCTCCAGCTAACTTGTCAGAATGACAAGATGAAGAGAAGCTGTTCTGTTTTAGAATTGGTTTCAACACTTGCTGTCTGGCAGCGGCTCAAAACGCGTATCACCCGTCAAGTTGCTTTATCTTTTTGCTCCCCACTCTCTATTTACACCGTGGAAAGCAACTGCTTGTTTCATTATAGTACGCACACACGCACACATTTATTCAAAGCACTTCTATCCCTCTCCTTTCCATTGCATAATAATGCCCAAGGCAGCTTACAGCAAACAAACAAAACAGCATCGTGCAGGAAAAAGTAAGTTAACTAAGGGAGCAGCATGAAAAACGTACATTTGTGTGACTGTAGGTAAAGGATAGGGATGCGGGTGGCGCTGTGGGTTAAAGCCTCAGCTCCTAGGGCTTGCCGATCGAAAGGTCGGCGGTTCGAATCCCCGTGGCGGGGTGCGCTCCCGTTGCTCGGTTCCAGCGCCTGCCAACCTAGCAGTTCGAAAGCACCCCCGGGTGCAAGTAGATAAATAGGGACCGCTTACTGGCGGGAAGGTAAACGGCGTTTCTGTGTGCTGCGCTGGCTCGCCAGAGCAGCTTCATCACACTGGCCACGTGACCCAGAAGTGTCTGCGGACAGCACTGGCTCCCGGCCTCTAGAGTGAGATGAGCGCACAACCCTAGAGTCTGTCAAGACTGGCCCGTACGGGCAGGGGTACCTTTACCTTTACCTTTATGTAAAGGATACAATTCAGCTGAGCCCAACTTCTCGTGGAAATAAAATTGTTCTCGCATAGCAGAGAAATGCCATTGAGGAGGATGCAAAATGGAATCTCAAAGTCTGGATGCCACCACAGAGAAGGCCCTTTCCCACCAGTTGGATTTCCAGTGGTGGAGGGACATAAGGAAGATCATCCCACTGTAACCTAAATGGACAAGAAGACTCGCATGCAAAAGTGGCTTGTAGCTTCAGTGCAATGAAGGAAGAAAGGCAAAGAGCAGGCTCTGGGGTTTGCAACCCTGGTGGCAAGCTAGGAGAAGTACACCAGAGGGAAAAGGCCACCATGTTACAGAAAAAGTCTTACAAACACAGGATCTGGTGATGAAAAGAGTACTCACACCTTCAGAGAAAGAGACTCAGCTCAGGATGTCTGGCTCTAAGAAACACTCAGGGGATCTGAGGATCCTGGAAACTTTTGCATGCACAGGGAACTTATCACAGCAAGCAACAGGCAGAATGATATGGTTGCTTTCGACCTCTGTGTTGCAGCTTCTCTCCTCACACACCCCCACCCTGTCAAGTTGCCTTAACCCTCTTGGACTTCTGGGGTGGCACTTAGTTGCCTGTGGAACCCGCTAATCCTTGATTGCTATCTTGAACCGTCTGTTGCACACAGGAGGAGGAGGAGGAGGAAGAAGGAGAAGAAGGAGTTTGGATTTGATACCCCGCTTTATCACTACCCTAAGGAGTCTCAAAGCGGCTAACAATCTCCTTTTCCCTTTCTCCCCCACAACAAACACTCTGTGAGGTGAGTGAGGCTGAGAGACTTCAGAGAAGTGCGAGTAGCCCAAGGTCACCCAGCAGCTGCATGTGGAGGAGCAGGGAAGCGAACCCGGTTCACCAGATTACGAGTCCACCGCTCTTAACCACTACACCACAGTGGAAGGAAGCTTCCTCCTCCTGAGTCAGGCCATTGGTCCATCTAGCTCAGTATTGTCTACACTGACTGGCAATGTCTGTCTAGGGTTTCAGGCAGCTGACCTTCCCAACCCAATGAGCGGAAGCTGAATGTTGGAAGAACCAAGACAGATTAAAAAATGTACGTCTTCATGCACTGCATGTTTTAACCATGGAACTCACTCCCACAGAAGGCAGTGATGGCTGCCAACCTAAATGGTTTTAAAAGAGGATTAGACAAATCCAGTGATCTCCTTTGCAGTGACCAGAGGAGGAAGGACCACTGGGAGGAGCACAGAGAAGAAACGCCATGGGGCATCTGCAGCAGCCTTCATCTGCCCCAGCTGCAACTAAACAGGTCTCTCCCACATCGGTCTCTGCAGCCACAGCAGACACTGTAACCTTCCAACAGCTTGACCTCACCCCCAAAGGCTTCAGGAAATTGGCTTTCTCCCCGCTTTGGCAGTAGATAAGCAGAACAAAAGGAAAGGAAACTAGTCTTCTTACCAGTTAGAAGCTTTAATGATCAGAGCGAGAGAACAAAGAATTCATTTCTTAGGAATGAAGGTGCTCCCAATTAAGGGTTCCACCCACTTCCTCTCTAGTCACTACCATGTATTGTAACCTGATCTCATAACCACTGTGCTTTCTGTGCTGTCACCTTATCTGCTCTTCTTGTCCTTGGGCTGAGCGGATGAATGCTTTCCAGAGACTGTGAATCAGTTAACCCTCTCTCTTCCAGTGTTTCTTCTCCTAGCTGTTCCCCACCCAGTACTTCCCAGCTTCTGCCTTCTGAACTATGTCCCTCTGCAAACCACTGTTCGAAATCTATACTGTCCTCCTGCTCCTGAGAAGATTCAGGATCCTGATCAGGAGCAGGGGGAGAAGGAGCCTCCCACCATTCTTCCTCAGTACGGTCCCTGACAATGCTGCAGATTCCACTAGGGCCTTCTGCATGCCAAGCAGATGCTCTCCCACCAAGCTACTGGCCTTCCCTACTTCTGACATCCTGAAACAAATGACTCCTGCTTGCTGCTCAGCATGTCACGTCCTGCGCCTACCACAACTGCCACCTGCCCTTTGCTCGAGAGACTTTTTCATCCTGGTTTGGTGTGGCCTTACTATAAATTAATCGCCATGGCTCCCTTTTGATATTCATGACCTAATCAATGGCAAACGGGCCTTATCAGGAAGATCAGGAGGGACCTCTATGAATCACATTAGCCTGGGATGGCTCCTGCAATTCCCAGAGCAAATAGAAGATGACAATTAGATGCGCTTTACAAAGGGGAGATTGAAAATTCCATTAACTCCAAAGCCATTGTGCCGTAACGAGCAAAGGGAATTGGGGCACAGTGGGGGTGGGGGCCAAGCCTCCGGATTATTATTCCGTTCAAACTTTCTGGAGAGAGGTTCTTTATACCTTGCACAATCAATAAGCACCGGAGTGAAAGGGGGGGCAAAACACAGCAGCTTCCTTCGAAAATGGTAGTAGGGGGTTGTGTGTTTGCTGCCGTCCTGGCCTCGGACAAGAAAAGCGCAGTGTATAACACCGTCTCCTACTACGGAGGCACTCTGCGCATGCTTAACAGGCAGCCTCAACTGATCATAGCTTTTTTTAGTTCACACATGTTCACAGTGCAAGCCAGATTGGTTCCACCAATGCGATTGGACTGCAGTGCTTTTCCTGCTGCCTCAGAACTTCCCCACTGCCTCTTGGGCAGCAGCAGCAGCACAGCCAACTAGAAGCCGACCCACCGCACTGTTATCCTTCTAGGAATTTTGGACCTGAAGATGTGGGAGAGTCCCTCCTGTAGACAAATTGCTCATCAGTGGCAACCACTTCAGACTGCAGGGCAAGGGGAGTTGTATGACAGAATACTCATCCATTGGAGGCAGGGAGTGGAGAATCCTTGCTTATGCTCCCAGTACATTTCCGAGCACAATTCAAAGTGTTGGTGCTGACCTTTAAAGCCCTGAACGGCCTCAGCCCAAGATATCTGAAGGAGCATCTCCACCCCCATCGTTCTACCCGGACACTGAGGTCCAGCGCCTAGGGCCTTCTGGCAGTTCCCTCACTGCGAGAAGCCAAGTTACAGGGAACCAGGCAGAGGGCCTTCTCGGTAGTGGCACCCGCCCTGTGGAACTCCCTCCCACCAGATGTCAAAGAGAACAACAACCACCAGACTTTTAGAAGACATCTGAAGGCAGCCCTGCTTAGGGAAGCTTTTAATGTTTAATAGGTTATTGTATTTTAATATTCTGTTGGAAGCCGCCCAGAGTGGCTGGGGAAACCCAGCCAGATGGGTGGGGTATAAAAAATATATTATTATTATTATTTATTATGCAGAAAGCTAGGGATCTGGGTAAATGCCAGATCCAGTAGAATTAATCTGAACCTTGAAAAGCACATAGACCTGAAGGGGAAGTGGGGAAGAACACCACTTTTCAAATTTCCTCCGTCAGATTCAAGAGAGAAAAAAAGTAACCATTCTCACAATTTCTCACAATGGGACTTCACGGCTCAAGGACAATATCTTAGGGGGTCTGTTGCATCCATGGCCACTGAACTGGTGGCTCCTATCACAGAAAGTGCCCCCAAATAGTTAGGAACAGGCTCAGAAGGCTGCTGCAGAACAAAGTCTGGGGTAACATTTGCAAATGTTACGGAGGCACATCACGGCAGACTGCAAGATGGAAGCTCAACTGTTTTGACAAGGATGAGTGGAATCGGACCAAGATCCCCGTAGAATTTTAGGCACACGTTCTGCGAGCCTGTCATTGGCACACACAACATGCAAACAGAAGGTTTTGGCGGGCTTCGTTTTTTGCTGCAATGTGCAAAGGCAAGAGATAGGCTGTGTAAACATGCAATCCTGGCCTGCCTTGTCGAGCTGGGTTTTAATTTGTCAAGCACTCCTATGGGATGCTGTTTGCCAAGGAAGAGTAGGCACGTACTTTATCTCAACGACTTTTAAAAGTCTTCCGCTGTCGAGGACAAGTTATCCCAGCAACGTATAAATCAGGGGCCGCCAATCTTTTCGGGCCAGTGGGCACATGTCGAATTTTGAGAGTGCATTGGGGGGAAATAGCAATTCACGAAATAGCAATGAGGGCGGGAGCAATGCAAAACGGTTGCCAGGGGGTGCATAGCACAACTACCTTCAAAGTCCTTATGTTTACAATTGAACTTAACTATTTCTGACTGGTCACACAATACTGATTTTACACACACACACACACGGATGCTGCTGCTGCAGTCCTCAGTTCCAGGAAAAATAAACGAGGCGGTGACCACACCACACTCATTGAAATCAATTATGTTATGTACCGAGTTGAATAGCATCCAGAATGCAGCAGTCTGATTGGTCCTAGAACAATAGGATTCAGAATGCAGCAGTCTGATTGGTCCTAGAACAACAAGATCCAGAATGCAGCAGTCTGA
>JAXCMG010000038.1:2474463-2620293 GCA_034642415.1 Podarcis siculus
TTGGTCCTAGAACAACAAGATCCAGAATGCAGCAGTCTGATTGGTCCCAGAACAACAGGATCCAGAATGGAGCAGTCTGATTAGTCCCAGAACAACAGGATCCAGAATGCAGCAGTCTGATTGGTCCGCAGGAGCCACCCAATCCAACTCCAGGTGGAAGTGAATCCGCAACCTGATTGGCCTACAGGAGAATCCCAGAATTAGCCAATCACGTGGGGCCCATTGTGTAAATAATATATACAAAGCAGACTTTTCGGGGAAACTGGCATTCCTCACTACTATGAGCTGAATAAAGAGCATGAAATCCACACTCGACTCCGAGTATATTTCAACTTAGAAAATACCTGCATGTTTAGCCCCATAGCTTTCTTTCCATGTATGAGGGCAACGTGAAGAATATGCCTGCAGGCATGACTTGATCGCCACAGCTCTCTGCCCACTTTTGGTTCGCAGTCACTGTTGTTGACTGGCATACAGCATTCCCTAAGCAGTAATAATTTGGGGGACCTGTGGTTCAGCTCCAAAAGTGGACAAGACCATCACATTTCCCTCCGGTCTATTTCCTGCCACCCCACTCTCTCTTTTCTTCTCTCTCTCTCTCTCTCTCTCTCTTTCTGCCACTCACTTCTCCCTTTCTCCTGCCACCCCATCTCTTCTGCCACCTCCTTATTCTCTATCCTGCCACCCCTTTCTCCCTCCCTCCCCACTGCTGCGCCCCACCTCAGAACACTGAGGGATTCAACTCATTCCTAACCTCTGCCCTGTTTCGGCTTCCCTCTCTCACATTTCCACACCCTCCTTCCCTGTCTTTTCCCAACAGAACAGAAATATGCCCAGGCCCACTGAGGGCTACAGTTCCTCCGCTTTTGCTTTAAGTCATTGCCGCAGTCCTGTGCTGCCAGCCACAGCAGAGCTCAGTGGAGGGAGAAGCCAGCCAACCAGCCAGGTCTCAGGGGAGTACTTACCTGGAGGCAGAGTCCATATATATGCTCCAGTCCGGTCCAGTGCTAAAGCTAGGAGTATCTCAGTTCACATAGTCAGACGATCCAGGGATCAAGAAAGTCAAGGGTCCAAGGTCACCAGAAACAAGAAGCAGTACCATCTGCTCAGGAATGATGAATGCTGTTTCCAGCAACTTACTGAGGCTGGAAACCCTGTTTAAGAAAGCTGGAGCCAGCTGGTTCTCATCAAGAGCAAGAAGGCTGATCAGCAGCAGGTGGAGTCAGTTCATCTTCTGCTCCTTCAGGCTGCTGCTCAGCAGGTGAAGCCGACTCCTGGCCAACTCAGGACAGTCATCCTCTCCCCGTGATTGGGAAGCAAATAAGAAGGGTAGGTAAAACACAAGTTTGCACAGGAAGTTTGAAAAGCACTGTGCTGGTGTGGTGTAGTGGTTAGAGCAGGGGTCAGCAAACTTTTTCAGCAGGGGGCTGGTCCACTGTCCCTCAGACCTTGTGGGGGGCCGGACTATATTTTGGGGGGGAAATAATAGGACGAATTCCTATGCCCCACAAATAACCCAGAGATGCATTTTAAATAAAAGGACACATTCTACTCATGTAAAAACAAGCTGATTCCCGGACGGTCCGCGGGCCGGATTTAGAAGGCGATTGGGCCGCACCCGGGCCTTAGTTTGCCTACCCATGGGTTACAGCATTGGACCAAAACCTGGATTCTCACTGAATGAACTAGGGCCCAACTACTGTCTCTCAGCCTAGCCTACCTCCCAGGGTTGTTTTCAGGATACAACAGGGATGTGGAGAACCCCGTGTGCTACCTTGGGCTCCTTGAAAGAAAAGCTGGGATAAAAGTGTAACCAATAATAACAAATGCAGCACATGGATAACAGGAGAGACTGTCAGAAGATAGCGGCATGACCAGGAAATGTTCCAAGTGAGAATGCGCCTCCCTTGCCGTTCGCTCCATTCCAGAGCATCCCTCTCTGTCAGTCTTAATGGCAAATTGCACCTCTCTCCCCCCAGGCCCCTGAGATTTGTCAAATTAAATTTTTGAGAGGCGTTTGCGCGAACTTGTAAGGAAATCTATTCTCTGCATTTCAAGCTCATAAATAGTTGACCGGTTGGCAGGAGGGGAGGGGTGGAGGAGTTCTTAATCCTGTTATAATCTATTCAGGCAAAGAAAAATCTGTGAAAGTAACAGCCAGCAAGCTGTTTCTGCAGTGCATAGCTTGGGGCCGGGGGTTGGGGCAGGGAAGCGCAGAGATGGCTGCAGCTTGCATTAAAATTCATGGCGTCCCTGGGTTTCCAAGGCCGTTTTAGCAGTGGCGTTAAAGCAGTAGGTAGAGGGAGGTGAAGGAAATCTTCTCTGGCTCTCTGTTCGAAATTTTCTAGCAACTTTTTAGGCCACTCAGAACTCTTCCCATCTACAGGAAACCAAACAGCTGCGGCCATTTTGACGGGGTAAGCTGAATCCTGCAAAAAAAAGTTGCAGCGTAGCCTGCTCCACTTCCGGGTTCCAGCCAGTCATAATCTTTTCCAGGATACCCCATTTCACCTCCCCCCTTCTCATTACTCTCTCATTACTCCCTTCTCCTCTCTCAACGCTCACTCAGTATTCTATAGTCAGTGAGCATGCTCAGTCCAGCTGTTTTAGGGTTTTCCGTCTGTAATTGTTGCTGTAATTTTATTTATACCCCACCCATCTGGCTGGGTTTCTCTAGCCACTCTGGGCAGCTTACAGCACATATAAAAACATAGTTATGGGTTGGTTGGTTGGTTGGTTGGTTGGTTGGTGGGTGGGGTGTTTGCTTATTCTTCTGTAAAGCTCAGAGTTCCCCCAAACCTGCCTATGAAGAAAGTTTGCAGCGTTTGGGACTTCCTTGTTTAGAGAAAATGTTATGTACTGAAGTTCTCACCCTGGGCCAGCAGGGGGATACTGTAGATAGTTTTCACTCAGGTCCACATATGCAAATAAGGAATTGAAAGTGACGTTCAGTGATTGGATAGTTACAGAAAGTTGTTACTGTTGCGTTGTAGTGGAGCTCTATATAAGCAGGCTGGCTGAACCTTTCAGCTCAGTTCTGTTCTGGCCTGTGTATAAACAAGAGTTGTCTGAAGAATCGCTGTGTCGTCTGATATGTTCACCCACAACTTAACAGAAAAGGTGAGCAAGAGATGACATCACAGAAGTTTTTAAAAATTATACATGGCACAGAGGATGTGGCTACAGAATGGGGTTCGTCCACCTGAGAAGGTACCCCATCCTAAACCTCTGCTGCCTTGCAGAATATCTTCGGTAGAAGAAAAGACAAAGCGAAGTCCCTAAGATGGTTGGATGGCGCCTTGCACCCTTCCTTCCAGCAACTCCTGCAGCCAAGCTGGTGCCAAATGTCTTGCTCTGAATTTCCTTTGGGTTACAATAGCCAAGCCATCTAGGAAGCCCAGGACCTCCATACGCACTTGCCCAGGTCTGCAACCCAGGGAGGGCACGTCTGCTGCTGCTAAGACAGCAAAAACAATGCTGGAGGCAGCAGTTAGGAGCTACCAGTTTCTGCAGCCACAGCAGGTGCTGTGATTCTCCAGTAGTCTCCCCAGTGGCACACTCCATTGTTTCTCAGGAAGGCTGTCAACAACAATCCCTGTGTTGAAGAACAGCTCCTACCAGAGCCTGAGGGTAGGTGGATACAGGGCAGAGAAGAGTGTTATTCCTATTATTGCAAAAATGGATGGATGGGGAGAGAAACCTATATCCTGAGATACTAGGTTGTGTGCTCCCTCCTGCCCAGTGTCTTGACAAATCTAAAAGGCTAATATTTATTGCATGCATTTGTCAGGTTTTTGCGGTAGACTGCTGCCCTCTGATGGCCACAGGCATAAATTATGACCTTGATTCTCTTTTAAAGCTATCCAAGTTGGTGGACTTCACTACCTCTTGTGGGAGCAAATTCCAGTCTAGCCATTTGTTTCTTTTTGCCTGTCCTGAGTCTTCCAACATTCAGCTTTGCTGGATATCCCTGAGTCCTAGTGTTAGAGAATAGGGAGAAAAACCTTTTCTCTTTCCATGTTCTCCTTGCCGATGCATAGCTCCTGTTACGCCACCTCTTACTTCCCTTTTCTAAACAAATGCAGCAACCTTTCCTCCTAAGTGAGTCGCTCTATCTAACTGCATTGGGAAACAAAGGAGGAGTTTGAAAAGGACGTGCTGAAAAGGTTTTCAGCAAATCCAAGAACACTTTTAGTTTAAGGTAAAGGTAAAGGTAAAGGGACCCCCTGACCTTTAGGTCCAGTCATGGCCGACTCTGGGGTTGCGGTGCTCATCTCGCTTTATTGGCCGAGGGAGCCGGTGTACAGTTCTGGGTCATGTGGCCAGCATGACTAAGCCACTTCTGGCGAACCAGAGCAGCGCACGGAAACACCACTTACCTTCCCGCAAGAGTGGTACCTATTTATCTACTTGCACTTTGACGTGCTTTCGAACTGCTAGGTGGGCAGGAGCTGGGATCGAGCAACGGGAGCTCACCCCATTGCAGGGATTCGAACCGCCGACCTTCTGATCGGCAAGTCCTAGGCTCTGTGGTTTAACCCACAGCGCCACCCGCGTCCCTTTTTGTTTTAGTTTAGATTCTTTAAAAAAGCTGGGGAAAGGCATGTTCTTTGTCATTTTGCAAAATATACTTGCTATATACTTGCATACCCTGATCTTGATTTTTAAAATTTAACTTCCTAGTTTCCAAAGGACTGAAGATTTTGACAGGTTTTTCTGAGCACTTAGGATCAAAAGAAAGTAATTTGAAAGTTGAGACATCCCGGATTTACTTGACAGAGCCAGGCAGGGGATGATGGTAGGGTGTCCTGCCCCCGGCCCAACATAAATCCTGGCTACACCCATGTATAGCCATGGGCGTAGCCAAGGTGCGGGGGCATGGGAGGCAGCTGCCCCCCTAAATCAGTAAAAATCAATACAAATCTGACGTTCTGCCTTCTCTAACAAAAACCCTGGCTATGCCCATGTCCCCAGATGTGACCTTGTTGTTCTACTTTGCTTATTTGTTATGATTCTACGATTGACGGGCACCGCATAAGAAAAGTCTGCGATTAAAAATAAAGAAAGACAGTCCCCTCGTTCATTGGTTCATTCACTCTGCTCGGCAAGTGGCTTTCCACGCTTTCCACGACCCAGATGCATACATTTCCCAGAAGGCTTTGAGGCAGGAGGAAGAGGCGGAACAACTGCGGAGTTCCCATGTGTCCAGCAAGAACTACATTTCCCAGCAACCCGTTGGGCTCCAGGCCGGAAGTGGGAATCCCCAGTGCCGCTTCTCTTTCCATGAGTCGTGCGCGGAGACGCTAGGACGATGTTGGGCTTTAGAGGGCGAGGTGCGAGGCTCCTGGTCCGGTGGAGCAATGGATCCTCGGCACCGCAGAGAGGTATTTCCCTGCTAGGTCCGCCTGGCCCAGCGCTTAGGCTGTGTGGATTTACTTGGGAGTAAGACCCAGGGTATCCAATCGGGCTTGTTTCTGCGTGTTGCCCTGCGTCCTGTTCCCACGATCCATTTTTCAACAGCGCACCCTCAAGTTGTTGTGTTTTTGAAGTGCTGTCCAAAAAAGGAAAAGGAAAAGAGGCGATAGCAGCACAGAGAGCTGCCTTGCACAGAGTCAGG
The DNA here is from genome assembly GCA_034642415.1 of Podarcis siculus. Taxonomy (NCBI): domain Eukaryota; kingdom Metazoa; phylum Chordata; class Lepidosauria; order Squamata; family Lacertidae; genus Podarcis; species Podarcis siculus. The sequence continues at coordinate 2,480,081 of JAXCMG010000038.1, forward strand.
CCATGTAGTTCAGTGTTGCCTACACTGGCTGGCAGCTGCTCCCCAGGATCTCAGAAAGGGGTCTTTTCCCAGCCCAACCTGTGAGCCTCCATTCAAAGCAAATGAGCTATGACCCTTCCCCAAAATACTTGGATTTGGAAACGCGTGTGCCTTGCACATTTGCGTTTATTGTGTTTATTGTGTTTATATTGTGTTTTTCTCTTGTATTTTTTATGCTGTGAACTGCCCCTGAGATCTGCGGTTGAAGGGCAGTATACTAATTTTTAAAATAATAATACTACGGTTGTCGGAAAGCTGCAGCTATTAATCGGATATGTGCTTCCCTGTTTACCCCACCGCTGTTTCCTTCTCTCCATTTTGCTGTGCTGTGTCTAATATTATATTGTAAGCTGCTTGGGGCAGGGGATTGACTGTGCAGCTGCAGGTCAGCTGATGCCGACCCAGGACTCCCCACATCACTACCATCTTGCTCAGTCTTTATCCAGAGGCCACTACCTCTGGCCCTGACCCCATGAGCCATCACTGCAGTATAGACCATACTATGCTAGGCAGGCAAATAATCTCCAGTACAAAGCATACTGTAGGGAAGGAGACATAGGCTCACCGGTAGAGCAACGTCGTTTGCTTGCAGAAGGTTCAGTCCCCGGCATCTCCAACTAAGTCTGGCAAAGACACCCGTCTGAAGCCCTATCAGTCAGTGTAGGCAATAGCTGACATCCCTCTTTCTGGAGAGGCACACCTTTGTAGAATTACAGTGCCTGCTGTGGCTGTAGGGACCGATATGGAGGAGAGGCAATAGTGTGGTACAGCAGTAAAACTGCTAGCACATTTGCAAAGCTAAGCAGGGTCCAGTATGGTTTCAAATTGGATGGGGAAATGCATGTTAAGATTCCTGCATTGCAAGGGTTGGACTAGACCTTGGGGTTGCTTTCCAAGTCTATGATTCTAGGAATACTGAGCTAAATGGGCCAGTTGCCTGACATTGCATAAGACAGGTTCCTGTATTGCTGCCTCACCTGCTAATTAACTGCTGGAAAATCGTACTACTTCCTTCTCTTAAAAGTTCGGCTGTTTTGAATGCTGAAAGCAAGGTGACCTCCAATTTGTAGGCAACTCTCAGAAATTTGGGGAAGTTTGGGATAAAGTATAGTGACCTTTTTTTTTAAGGGTGTTGGAATTGATGCTTTGGTGCGTGTGCTTGGAAAACTCCTGGGGCTGAAAAGATTTAAGCTGTCATCTTATAGATGCTGTTTGGCAAGTAAGTCCTAGCGAACACAGTAGGACTTGTTTTCAAGGCGATGCATTTAAGATTGCACCACTGGGCTTTTTTTACGGGTACCATGCAATGCTCTTAAACTGTCTGGAAATATAAGAAAAAGTTTAAAACTCCTTGTTCTATTCAGGTTTTGCTGCCACTGCTGCAGTGAAGTCATACGACATGCGAAGAGTCGAAATAACACCACTGGAGCAAAGAAAACTCACTTTTGACACCCATAATCTAGTGCGTGATCTAGAGGCACACGGTGAGCAAAGGGCGTGATCGAACAACAGTGCAATTGAACAACGGTGCTTAAACCTACAAGGATTCCTCAAATCAGTTTCCCTGAACGTCTAGCTTTCTGTGTGCAGGGATCTTTTGTGCATGAAGGAGCAATTGGTTTCACCAGCTGCTCCTTTTCTGCAGCCTTAATTGGTACAAACAGTAGAAATTGAGCCAAAGGCTCCAGCATGGAAGTCAGGTTTTGCCTCTGCCCCAGATTTATCTGAAGGCAGGAATATTTGATCTAGAGCTGAGATGGGGGAGCCTTTTGCAGCCTAGGGGACACATTTTCTTCTGGGAAGCCTTCGAGCCAACATGGCCCATGGTCAGATGAGAGATGTGGTACAATGCCCAGAGGACCGCCGATTCCCCAACCTTTCCTTTAGGTAACGTCCCCCTTTTACATGTTGCGCTTTTATCTACCCTTGCAGGGTTTGGGAAAGAGCAGGCTGAAACCATTGTGGCGGCATTAACATCTTTGTCCACTCTCAGCTTGGATACAGTCTACAAAGATATGGTGACCCAGGCTCAGCAGGTGAGAAGAGGTCTTTGCCCCATTCCCTGCCCTGGCACTGAGAAGATGTCAGGGAAGGTTCTGCAGGCAGACCTTGCTAGGGAAAAGGCGTTCTGCAAAAAGGGAGCTGCAACAGAAAAGTCCCTCTTCCTTGTCAACATCACTCTCCAAGCCTCTTGCAATATATATAGATGTAAAGGTAAAGGGACCATTAGGTCCAGTCATGACCGACTCTAGGGTTGCGGCACTCATCTCGCTTTATTGGCAGAGGGAGCCAGCGTACAGCTTCAGGGTCATGTGGCCAACATGACTAAGCTGCTTCTGGCGAACCAGAGCAGCGCACGGAAACGCCGTTTACCTTCCCGCCGGAGCGGTACCTATTTATCTACTTGCACTTTGATGTGCTTTTGAACTGCTAGGTTGGCAGGAGCAGGGACCGAGCAACGGGAGCTCACCCCGTCGCGGGGATTCAAAGCACCGACCTTCTGATTGGCAAGTCCTAGGCTCTGTGGTTTAACCCACAGCACCACCCACGTCCTTGGATATAGATATAGATATGAATAAAATATAGTTTCTGGAAATCTTGCCTTCTTCCCAGTATAATAATAGGGGTTGTAAAAGGAACAGATCAGTGTTGTCCCTTTTTTGTTCAGCTTTCGCTGATACATTGGGCACACTTAAAGAAAAGCTTCCTAGGAAGGTAGAAGTATCTGGAAGTTTCCTTTCTGTTTGCAAATGCTTTTCTGTTTGTTTGCAAACTACTCCTAAGTGAACGTGCCTTCCTGGGTCCTGACACAGAGCGACAGTTTTGGAGGAAACTTCGCAAGAGCCCTGAACCAGGCGTGAATTCTAAAACATTGTTGTTTCACAAGCATGGATCTGTTTCTCAACCCAAACTAGGAAGCTCTGTAGCCTGCAAGGTTGCAGTTCCAACAATTCCGAAGCTTTTACCGGGATTTTTTAAAATTCATGACAGAAAAAGGAATGCTGCGCTCATTTTGGAATTGTTGTTGTTGTTTGAGGAGCAAAGGCCCAAAGCCTTTCCTTAGGGGGGAAAATGGAATATTTGCTAGAATTGAGAAGGCTACATTCACACTATATAGTTAAAGCGGTGTTAGCATTTAAGCAGTCATGGCTTCCTCGAAATAATTCTGGAAGCTGTAGTTTGCAAGGATGCTGAGGGTTGTTAGGAGACACCCTGTTCCCTCTCAGAGCTACAGTTCCCAGAGCTCCCTCTGAAAAGGGATTGATTGTTCAACCGCTCTGGGAACTGTAGCTCTGAGAGGAATAAGGGTCTGAGGGGAATTTGAGCAGCGAAGGTGGAAAGCTGACAGTGAGGCCTTGCTGTGCTTTTTCATTTTTATATATAAAACAAACAAAGTTGGAATACTTGCTTGAATTGACCAGGCTACATTCAAACTATACATTAAAGCCGTCATGGCTTCCCCCAAATAATTTTGGGAGCTGTAGTTTGCAAGGATGCTGAGGGTTGTTAGGAGACACCCTGTTCTCTCTCAGAGCTACAGTTCCCAGAGCTCCCTTTGAAGAGGGATTGATTGTTAAACCGCTCTGGGAACCGTAGCTCTGAGAGGAATAGGGGTCCGCTAGCAACTCTCAGCACCCTTACAGCTCCCAGAATTCTCTGGGGGAAGCCATGACTGTTCAAAATAGTATCATGGTGCTTTACATGTGTGGCGTGACTGACCTAGAGCTTCCTGCTCCCTTCAAGTGCAGTGGTGCTGTGTATCATTCTGCGGCCTGCCTTTTGACACCCAGTAGTCTAGGCCTGAGGGACGCGGGTGGCGCAGTGGGTTAAACCACAGAGCCTAGGACTTGCCGATCAGAAGGTCAGCGGTTCGAATCCCCGTGACGGGGTGAGCTCCCGTTGCTCGGTCCCAGCTCCTGCCAACCTAGCAGTTTGAAAACACATCAAAGTGCAAGTAGATAAATAGGTACCACTCCAGCGGGAAGGTAAATGGTGTTTCCGTGCGCTGCTCTGGTTCGCCACATGACCTGGAAGCTGTACGCCGGCTCCCTTGACCAATGAAGCGAGATGAGCGCCACAACACCAGTTGGCCACGACTGGACCTAATGGTCAGGGGTCCCTTTACCCTTTTAGTCTAGGCCTGAGATTTAAAGTCCTGCTTTCAGTGCATATTTTCAGTGCATAGCTCCAGACGTCTCCTTGGCAACCACTTCTGAAGGGTTTCCCAGTTTCCGGGGTAATTTCATAGGAATGTGGGAAGCCGCCATGTCCTCAAGTCAGACCAATGGTCCCTCAAGCTCCATATTGTCTTACAGCAGGGGTAGCCAATGGGATGCCTTCCAGAGGTTGCTGGACTACAACTCCCATCATGCTTTTTATGCCCACAGAGGGTGATGGGAGTTGTAGCAAAGCAAAGCCCTGGCCTCAAACGGAAATGCAGGCTGCCCACCCCAAAGTTATAAACCGAGTTAATGGGTGATCTTTGCCGAGGAAACTCTGGGCAAATGATCCCTACTCCTGAATTAAAATTTAATTTTCTACGAAAAGAATTGGAAATGTTTCAAAAAGCCTTGGGGCATCTGTGTGGGTCTTTTTTTTCTATTTAGGAAATAACTCTGCAGCAGTTAATGGCTCATCTCGACTCCATCCGAAAAGACATGGTCATTCTTGAGAAGAGTGAGTTTGCCAACTTGAGAGCAGAGAATGAGGTAATTTCCTCCAATAAACCAATTTACTCTGTCACCCTCCCTTTCTCTTCATTCACTTAAGGCTGCTCATCTGCAAAGAAAATGCAGCAATTGCCCTCACTGTGTTTTAGAAGCAACATTTAGTTCTTAAGAAATCACAAATAATACAGGAAGCCCACAACTTACGCAGGAGTCACATTCTGGGGGTCGCGCCTAAAGCCAAAATTGAATATAGTCAAAACCCAGAGGGTTTCAACCTTTCTGAGTCCATGGAAATACATTTTCTCTTTTTTAAAATAAATTTTTATTGGTTTTTCACAATTTTATACATTTTATCTTTAACCATTTCAAAATTAAAATAAAAGGTTCTTTTGAACCCTCGGTCCTCCTTCCCTCCCTCCATGGGTTCTATATTGGGAGTCCTCTGGGCAGCTGCTGCCGCCACCCCTGGTCACTGAGCTGCCCTCCCCCCTCCCATAATAATATTTATACCCCGCCCATCTGGCTGAGTTTCCCCAGCCACTCTGGGCGGCTCCCAATCGAGTGTTAAAAACAATACAGCATTAAATATGAAAAACTTCCCTAAACAGGGCTGCCTTCAGATGTCCTTTAAAGATAAGATAGCTGCTTATTTCCTTGACGTCTGATGGGAGGGCGTTCCACAGGGCGGGCACCACTACCGAGAAAGCCCTCTGTCTGGTTCCCTGTAACTTGGCTTCTCGCAATGAGGGAACCGCCAGCGCTGGATCTCAGCATCCGAGCAGAACGATGGGGGTGGAGACGCTCCTTCAGGTATACAGGACCGAGGCCTCCTCACCAAAAAGAGGTGCCTCTTCACACTGCCCCACAGGGGCCTGCTGTTGTCCATTCCCAACAGCAAGGGCTGGCGGACTGGCAACCAGCACCCCCTGACCAGCCCCAGAGGCACCATTCGCCTGGGCAGCTTGTAGCCAGGGATGGTGCAACAAACAGCCATGCAAGCCTTTGGGAGGCAGAGATGTGAGAGGGCATCAGAGGAGGGAGGGAGGGAAGGAAAGAGGGACAGAAGCCAGTGTTGCCCGCGGCACCCTAGGGTGCCACGACACACTGGTTGAAATCCACTGGTCAAAACCCATTGGGTTCAATGGCGGGTAGGATTGCCAGAGTCATTTTTCCAGGAACTTTCCGACTCTTTTAAATTGGTTAAGGTTTTGTTTTGTTTTTTGCCATACACATAAAGCTGAATGTGCACAAGTTAAATTGGGGATTCCTGTATAGCAAAAGAGGGGGTATAAAATGCAAGCTTTCCTTTTGAAGTGACAATTTCACAGATCCTTTTGCAAGTTACACTCTTCTTGGTGAAGGGACTGGTCTTATGCTTTTATGGTGTTCCGGGTTAAACCACAGAGCCTAGGGCTTGCCGATCAAAAGGTCAGCGGTTTGAATCCCCGTGACAGGGTGAGCTCCCGTTGTTCGGTCCCTGCTTCTGCCAACATAGCAGTTCAAAAGCACATCAAAGTGCAAGTAGATAAATAGGTACTGCTCCGGGGGGAAGGTAAACGGCATTTCCATGTGCTGCTCTGGTTCGCCAGAAGCGGCTTAGTCATGCTGGCCACATGACCCGGAAGCTGTACGCCGGCTCCCTCGGCCAATAAAGCGAGATGAGCGCCACAACCCCAGTGTCGGCCACGACTGGACCTGATGGTCAGGGGTCCCTTTGCCTTTAATAAAATGCATGGTTCGTTGTTTTCTGGTGTTTTAATCACACCAGTCCATAACAAACGGGGCCCTTTCCTTAATAGATTATCAATTTTGTCTCCCTTCTCTAAATCAGCTTTATCCCTTGGATGCTACCGCATATTCTTACGGTCACAAGAAACCAGCCATCCTATACATACACTGTCATGGGAGTTAATTCCAATGAATTGCTTATGAGTTTTGCCTTTATGCTTTCATAATTTGATGTCTTCCACGCAACATGGAAAGTTGTTGCCAAATCTTCACACACCCCATTGCTATAAGCATTTTACTTTTCATTTTTCTTAATTAAGCATCTCCTGACCCGGGATGTTTTCTTCTCCCTCCCTCCACCCCAATCTTTCTTGATATCCAGAAAATGAAGATTGAATTGGATCAAGTTAAACAGCAGCTAATGGTAAGTGGGCAAGCTTCTAGAGTGGGAGGGAGGATAATATGCAATTTCTGAGACATTCTAGTCCCACGATCGCTCAGGACTTCTTCTGTTTAAGGGTACTTTTTGGTGTCTTTCCTTTTAAGAATGAAACCAGCCATATTCGAGCTGAAAACAAGCTGGACATAAACTTGGAAAGAAGCAGAGTGACCGACATGGTGGGCAATTATTTTCATTATTGCACCCCTTCCTTCTTTCTTCGCTCCAGCTTTTTTGAGAATGGACAATTTCATATATTGCTCTCTCTTTCTTAAACGTTCCAGTTCACAGATCAGGAGAAAAAGCTCATGGAAGCCACAACAGAGTTTCATAAAAAGGCAAGTCTTTGAGGTCTCTCTCTCTCTCTCTCTCTCTGTGTGTGTGTGTGTTTGTGTCTGTGTGTGTGTCTGTGTGTGTTTACACTTAAATTGTGCTTTCAATTGAAAGCTCTCAGGTTTCCAGGGGTCTCCCATCCAGACATTGATCTGAGCCACCTCAGCATAATTCCAGCATCAAAAGCTTGCAGACCATTCACTGAGCCCTCTAAAAACCAGCCTGTATGTTACCTTGGAGCCAGTGAAGGCTGGGCCATTAGGACAAAGAAACCACTGCCCCACCCATCTCAGTCTGCCCACAGCCTGGACCCACTTTCCTGCTTTCTTGCTCACATCCAGCCCAGAGGGTGGTCCTCACTGTCAGCTTCCTCCGCCTTAAGTCTCAGTGTTGCCTTTGAAGAACTCAGCAGGGAGGAGGATGTGGGGGGGAGACAGAACTTGGGTACCACCCGCTTCTGACCTCCCTGCCTTCCACCAGCAATAATAATAATAATAATAATAATTTTTTATTTATAACCCGCCCTTCCCGGTTCAAAAACTGGGCTCAGGGCGGCTAACAACAAATTTAAAACAATTATAAAAGCAGCATAAAATACAGTATGAAAACATGAATAACAATAAAATTCAAAAATCAATTTGGGGGAAATGGGCATTAGATAATCCCCAGGGCTAGCTGGCTGAATTGGTCCTACTTCGGCCAGCGAGGAGGCCAGGGGAGAATTAGCTGTGGGGTCTCAGAGCGGGTGATCTTCATAAAAGGGGAGGAGGAGGGAAGGGAATGGAATGGAAATAAAAGATCAGGCTGAATTCAAATTAAAGACCAGGTGGAATAGCTCTGTCTTACAGGACCAACGGAAGGAGGTTAAATTCTGAAGGGCCCTAGTCTCATGGGACAGAGGATTCCACCAGGTCGGAGCCATCACTGAAAAGGCCCTGGCCCTGGTGCAGCTGCATTTTTGGAGCTCCTGAGATAACTTTTTATTTTCTGAAAGCAGTTGCAGGGGGGCAGTTTGCACCAGGGTGGGCACAGCCCAGAAGCGGAAAGGCATGTCATGTTTTTGTTTTGTTTTGTTACTATATTTAAAAGACAGGGAGAATAAAAGTGGTTTTTTTGCTTGGCCCGAAAAGGATAACAAACGTTGGCACCAGGCGGGTTTCGCAGGGGAAGGAACTGTACAAATGGGGCCAACACTGAAAAGGCTCTCTCTCTCTCTTTGGCCTTATCTCCAATGAAAAGCATCACTTGCCTTGTTCCCTTCTAGGATTCGAGCACCAACAGCTCCGTTACGGAAGTCAGCAATAAAATCGATGCCGAGATCGCAGCCCTGAAAACACTCATGGAATCGAACAAGCTAGAAACGATACGTTATTTGGCAGGTATGTGGCTGGGCTGTTGAAAAATCATGTTCCAGAGTAGTAAAACATATAAAGCCAGGATGCTTAAAGCCTTGTCCCACCCTTATGCACGCAGCCCAACATAGTTACCTTCTCAGGAGGCCCATCTTGCATGATGTAGGAACCGGGCCTTTCTTGTGGTGGCCCCTGCCTTTGGAGCTGCCTCCCATTACACATCAGACAGGCACCTTCTCTGCTGCCTTTTGGGCACCCACTGAAGATCTTTTAGGTGGAGATCTTCGTCCCAGTCTCTATTGGGTTTGAAATTGCTTTTAACATACAAAATGTTCTTTTGCCAGTATGGTGTAGTGGTTAAGAGCGGTAGTCTCGTTATCTGTGGAACCAGGTTCGCGTCTCCGCTCCTCCACATGCAGCTGCTGGGTGACCTTGGGCCAGTCACACTTCTCTGAAGTCTCTCAGCCCCACTCACCTCACAGCGTGTTTGTTGTGGGGGAGGAAGGGAAAGGAGAATGTTAGCCGCTTTGAGACTCCTTAAAGGGAGTGAAAGGCGGGATATCAAATCGAAACTTTTCTTCTTCTTCTTCTTTTGTAAATGGAGTTGCTTTTCTTGTTGGTGTTTTTGCAGTGAAAGCGCTTAGCTGTGATTCCTGCATTCAGGGGGTTGGACTAAATGGCCCTTGGGTGTCCCTTCCAGCTCTGCAGTTCCATGATTCTATTATTCTGCTTTCTGGGAAGCCAGCCAACTACCTGTAGCCACTTGGAGCCTCTGCTTAAATCACTATGGAGGTTTCGAGATACCTTTTTAATGTTTTAAGCGGTGTATACATTCAGTTAATCAATTAATTAATAGGAGATGTTGTGAGGAGTCAAACTATGAACCATTTACAGTTGAACCTCAGTTTTTGAACGTCTCCAACGCTAAAAACCCGGAAGTAACTGCTTCAGTTTTCGAATGCTTTTCAGAAGTTGAACGTGCCACACAGCTTCTGTATTGAGTTTTCCGTAAGCAAATGCTTCCGGAAATGCCTGCTTCGGTTTTCTAACGTTTCGGAAGTCGAACGGTCTTCCGGAACGGATTACAGTGGTACCTCAGGTTACAAACACTTCTGGTTACAGACTCCACTAACCCGGAAGTAGTACCTCAGGTTAAGAACTTTACCTCAGGATGAGAACAGAAATCATGCAGTGGCGGCGGCGGCAAGCCCCATTAGCTAAAATGGTACCTCAGGTTAAGAACGGTTTCAGGACCTCCGGAACGAATTAAGTTCTTAACCTGAGGTACCACTGTATGTTCAAAAACGGAGGCTCCACTGTAATATTTTGGTGAGTAGCAAAAAACAGCAATTTGTGCGTAGCTTAAAACCCTTTCGAGATGCTTGGCACAAACTTATTCTTTTCTTTTTCTCTGTGTGTGGCTTTTTGTATTTATTTACAGCCTCTGTATTCACTTGTCTTGCCATCGCCCTGGGATTCTACCGATTCTGGAAATGAAAAAGCCAGCCTCCGGGAACAAGGGACAGAACAAGCGCTTTTCTGATTTGAATCGACACCATGCTTGGCTGACACATCTCCGGCAGACTCTTTCAAAGCCTTTTGTGTTGGGTATTGGTTTTTAAACACATAACCGGGGTGGGGGGGGGAGTGTTTTCTACAGGCACAGCAGTCTGAGCAAAACCTGACCTAGTTTGCATCTCTCAGGGCTGGTTTGGTGCTCCCACATACTCAAAGCCAAAAGATCTATGGGTGGGACATTTTTTTTAAAAAAAAAGAAAACCAAAAAAGACGACGCTTATTTGATGGAGAGATTGCTATGCCCATTGTCATCATCATGTATGTTTTTCTGACACCCTCCCAGGTGGAAGGACTATAGCTCAGCGGTAGAGATTCCGCTTTGCATGCAGAAGGTTCCAGGTTCAATCCTCGACAGTTAGGGCTAGAAAAGCTCCCCTGCCTGTAACTTTGAACAGCCACTGCCGGTCAGTGTGGGCAGTATTGGGCTAGGGGACCCAAACAGTCTGACTCAGTAGGTATGGCTTTCTGTGTTCCTATGAGGTGGATCCCGCTAGTTCCTCTTGGCCTGAGCAGTAGAGAAATGATCTTGCAACCCAATTTGATGGGGAACCTACTGTCAGGAGCTGGAGTCAGGGGCAGGTCATCAAAAATATTGGTGTGGTGTGAAGTTAACTCTTCATTCAAAGAAACCAAAACAGCACAGGCCTAGTGATGCTAGCAACTCTTCCCAGTAGCAACTCAATGAGGCAGTTGCGAGGACTAAAGGTCCCCACAGCTGCCTATGTCCCCTTCTCTCCTGGGTTTTTTCCCAAGCAACTGGAAATGGCGTCTGCGCACAACCAATATCTCCTCTTTTCATTTCTCTCTGTGTTCTGGGAGACCAGGGGAGAGGGGATCTGGTCATAGCAGGAGGGGGAAACCCCCTGGATTCTTCAGCAGCCTGCCTCATCTCTGCCTCCTGCCTTCAGTCCTCTCCAACCTCTGCTTCGGCCTCTGAGCCCGGACTGCTCTCTGCCACAGCCTCTTCCTGCTCACTAAAGCCTGTGCCCCTTCAGCTTCCAACATTTGACACTCCCTCCAGGCCTTGCACTGCCTTCCCAAAGCCAAGTAAGCTGGGCCAGGGGTCGGCAACCTAAGGTCCATGGGCCACAAGCAGCCCATGGGGGTCGTTTAACTGGCCCATGGACCCCTGCCACCCTCTTGGTCCGCTCCCGTGCTCTGCGCTAAACTGGTGCAGAGCAGGGCAGGGACTACCTTCCGTACTGCTGGCTGGCTTCCCATTGGCTCAAGGGCTCTGACAGGCAGCTAGAGTCTTCCCACCTCCTTCCCAAAGCCTAGCTTTCAGTTTCTCATTTTGGATGTCGGAGGAGCGGGCCTGTATAGAGCTTTACTTTTTCTTCTAAATAACGGAAAAAATAAATGCATACTCAACCACAAGACATTGGCTATTGCATTTTTTAGCTCTGTTAAACTCTCTCAGGCTGCAGTTCCCCCTACGGAATGCTTGAAACCTTGTTGTGCTTTTGATGTTAAAAACCTCAAATTTATTGAGTTTGGGTTTCTGGTGCTCAAGAGACAACAGCTGGGATCACTTCCTGGCTAGAATTCTGCCAGCATTGAATGCTTGCATTTTGCAGTTTTTTAAAGTCCTTTTCTGCTGGTGTGGGCTGGTGCATCCATAACTGTAAGCCAAAGGTTGGTGCAATGCAAATAGCAGGTTTGGGGAGGCATATGGGAGCTTCTAACTGCAGCTCTTGTGTTTTGGGGGAGGAATCCTATTCTTCCCTAATACTGGGGTTGAATTATTATCCTAGGCCACACCAATGCACACTCAGAAGTGAGTTGACCATGCTGTCTGGGGCTGATGGGAACTGGAGTCCAGGAACATCTGGAGGGCCACAGGTTCCCCATCCCAATGTAAGGCATGGTATAAGTGTGTGCCTACAGTGCAAGCATGGGCTTGAGTGTGTGCAAGGTGTGGAAGGCAGCCTGATGCTTAGCACCCTTGTCACATTCATTGGCTGTTGCTGGACTCCAACTCCCATCAGCACCAGCCAGCATGGCCAATGTTCTGGGAGGATGAAGAAGAAGAGTTTGGATTTGATATCCCGCTTTATCACTACCCGAAGGAGTCTCAAAGCAGCTAACATTCTCCTTTCCCTTCCTCCCCCCACAACAAACACTCTGTGAGGTGAGTGGGGCTGAGAGACTTCAGAGAAGTGTGACTGGCCCAAGGTCACCCAGCAGCTGCATGTGGAGGAGCAGAGACGCGAACCCGGTTCCCCAGATTACGAGTCCACCGCTCTTAACCACTACACCACACTGGGAGTCCATCAACATCCAGGTTCCCCATCCCTGATACAATGGTTCAAAAGAGCTGCCTATATTTTGGGGGCTCTCTTGTGGGGGCATAGAGTCTTTGCAGGCTATCTTGTCGAACTGCAATTCAAACATTTACCACTGCCGATGTCTGCTTTATTCAGCAATAGGCTAGCATTGATAACAAGAATTCTAGCAGTTGCAGGATGTGATGGGTACTTTTCTTAATGATCTAAGTCTGTTTTAGCTGGCTTTATTGTGCATGTTATTACTGTGCATAACACTGAACCGCTTTCTGTGGTTGAGAGCCACTTTAGGAATCTTGGCTGAGAAATAAGGTGGATATTAGATTTTTTATATACATACATATAAAGAGAGAGAGAAGAATTGATGCTTTTGAATTATGGTGCTGGAGGAGACTCTTGAGAGTCCCATGGACTGCTAGAAGATCAGACCTATCCATTCTTAAGGAAATCAACCCTGAGTGCTCACTGGAAGGACAGATCCTGAAGCTGAGGCTCCAATACTTTGGCCACCTCATGAGAAGAGAAGACTCCCTGGAAAAGACCCTGATGTTGGGAAAGATGGAGGGCACAAGGAGAAGGGGACGACAGAGGATGAGATGGTTGGACAGTGTTCTCGAAGCTACCAGCATGAGTTTGACCAAACTGCGGGAGGCAGTGGAAGACAGGAGTGCCTGACGTGCTCTGGTCCATGGGGTCACGAAGAGTCGAAGAGTCGGACACAACTAAGCGACTAAACAATAACAACAAAGAGAGAGAGTTTAATGAAGTGCTAATGTCTCTTAATTAGCAATACATCTCAGTGGGGTCTTCTCCTGTAATGGCAACCTGCCTGCTACCACGTGCCTCTAGGGTGGTGGCTGGGGAGACCTGTGCCCCTCCAGTTATTGTTGGACTACAACTCCCATCACCCCCGACTGGGATGTTGTTTGGGGAGGGCAGATGGGGAGTTGGAGTCCAAAACTTGAGGGTCTTCATCCCTGCTCTAAGCTTATATGAAAACTGGCATTTGTACCAGATGGATTGATGGAGAAGATATTTCCAGTTCAGTGTAGGAAGTGCATTTGCTTTGGGTAGCTGAGAGCCTAGATAGAGCACGGTTAACTGGGGCGCTTTCATTCTGGCAGCGCCTACATTTTTCAGCCGAACTCTTTCCCCTCTCATTCCAGCAAGAGGCCTGGAAGACCCTTTGCTCTCCTGTTAATACAGTCTCACAAACACTCCGCTGGAGCTGCAGAAGGGCTTTTTCTTCAATTTCTTTTTCTCCTTTGCGACTTCAGGGGCTGCTTGACTGGCGTCGGAGGATTCTTTATCACAGTCAGAGGGTGCTTTGCTCAGATCACCATCCCCCTGCAGAAGCAACGTTGAAAGTGTTAACCCACTGCCATGCTAACTGAAGGGGGGAGAACGGAAGGTCTTAAACATAAGGAAAGCACAGCAGTTTGCCTTCCTTGCACATAATACTAAACCGTGGTTTACTAAAGCATGGCTTTGCACTACGGGTGAACCTGGCCCAGCAGCTCAGCTTATGGGTAAAGGTCATTCATTGACCAAGGTTGGCTTATAAGCCTTTGTTAACATTAACTATAGTATGGTAACTTGGACTTCCTCCTTAACTATGGTTAAGGACCAGGCACCATCCAAAAGCTCCAGAACCACGAGTGAGGAGCAGCAAAAAATTCAAACCATTCTATGGTTTATTAACGTTGGGTATTGAACTAGGGATGTAAGCAATATTGCAATTGAAGCCTCCTTTATGTATGTAGCTTCCAGAGGAGCAATAGCCACTTGCTTTTCTAATATTTCTTTGGTGTGCCGGTTTATCACATCTAGCATTGTCAGGTGTGGAAGCACTTCTTGACCTCTGCAGCTTCAGGCTGTCGATCGGGAAGTAATCTGCAAGGGGCTGGGCATGGTGGAACAGATTAAAGGCTCCCTGCACACAGAAAGATAGCAGCACTGCCATATGCCATCAGCTACTGTGAAAGTCCTAGGCAGGGATGGGGAATCTAGTCCGGCTATACCCAGAGAGTCACAACTCCTACCATCCCTGGCTGTGGTTGATAAAGCGTGAAGACCAACCACATATTAATGTTCCTCACCCTTCTTTCATCCAGGATAAATACAGTGGTACCTCGGTTTTCGGACATCTCCATTTCTTTGCTTTTCGAACGCTGAAAACCCGGAAGTAAATGCTTCGGTTTTTGAACATACCTCAGAAGTCTAACTTCCTAGGCGGCCTCCTGTTTGAGTTTTCGGTTTTCAAACATTTCAGAAGTCGACCGGTCTTCCAGAACGGATTGTGTTCGAAAACTGAGGTACAACTATAGAGTTGTACCTTGGTTCTCAAACGTAATCCATTCCGGAAGCCCGTTCGACTTCCAAAAACATTCGATAACCAAGGCGCGGCTTCCGATTGGCTGCAGGAGCTTCCTGCACTCAAGCAGAAGCTGCGTCAGACGTTCGGTCCAGGACAGGCGTCAGGCGTCAACAGTCCACTGTTTGGGGACGCATCATCTGCTTCTGCTGGCCTTGCTTTGCATTACCCAAAGAAATTGTGAGCAACACAAGAAGACTCACTGCTGTGACAGCGGGTGTGGGGATCTGGGGTTTCTCCTGCTGCTCTGTGAGTTTCCCGATCTCTTCCCGGCACTGATCCAGCTCTGCCTCCAGCTTCTCCCGTCGTAGCCGCTCGTACTCCAGCTGCTCCTGCAGATCACCAATGGTCCTGCAATCATAGGATTGTAGCGTTGGAAGGGGCGCCGGGGGTCATCATAATCCAACCCCTGGCAATGCAGGAATCTCATCTAAAGAATCCATGGCAGGTGGCTACTCAAACTCTGCTTTAAAACCTCCAAGGAAGGAGAAACCCACCAACTTCCGAGGGAGTCGGTTCCACCGTCTCCCACTTTTACCTGCAGAAAACCAAGACGGCGCTGAGAAGACTGGAGAGCAGGGTTCGAATCCCCACTCAGCCAGGAAACTCACTGGGTGACCTTGAACCGATCACCATCTCTTAGCCTAACCTACGTCACACGCTTGTGAGGGTGCAATGGGGAGGAAGAGAAAAACCATGTACACCAGAAAAAGGTGATATATAAATGTAATTTTTAAAAACCCTAATGAATACTGCTTCCACTCTACCCACTGAGGAGCACAGGGGCTGCCAAGGTTGTGCCCGTGGGCACAATGGTGCCCTTGAAGTCTTCCCTGGTGCTCTGAAGTCTCTTAGCTCCACCTCTGTCTCTCATTTTCCCCTTGGTCATGAATTGATGCAGGTGGTTGTCTTTTTCTTGAAAAGTACATAGAGCTGGAGTAGGAAGTCAGAAGAGTGGCGCTCTTTCCCACTTCCTCTTTCAGCTCTATGGCCTTTTCAAGGCTCAGATTGATCCCACTTGTTATGTACTGAAGTTCTCACCCTGGGCCAGCAGGGGGATACTGTAGATAGTTATGCAAATAAGGGATCGAAAGTGACGTTCAGTGATTGGATAGTTTTAGAAAATTGTTACAGTTACGTTGTAGTGGAGCTCTGTATAAGCAGGCTGACTGAACCCTTCAGTTCAGTTCTGTTCTGGCCTGTGAATAAACAAGAGCTATTTGAAGAATTGCTGTGTCGTCTGATATGTTCACCCACAACGTAACACCACTGGATCCTACTTTTACCCAGCTCCATTGGAGGATTGAAGTGTGTTTGTTTGTGCGCATCGTT
Organism: Podarcis siculus; assembly: GCA_034642415.1. Taxonomy (NCBI): domain Eukaryota; kingdom Metazoa; phylum Chordata; class Lepidosauria; order Squamata; family Lacertidae; genus Podarcis; species Podarcis siculus. The sequence continues at coordinate 2,496,211 of JAXCMG010000038.1, forward strand.
GGAGGTTGATCTATTAGGGCAACAGGACACTGCCCCACCAGCCTGCCCTCAGCCAGCCCCCATCTGCCTCTTTGCGGCTTACAACCAGTCCGTAGGGTAGCACTGCCTATCCATGTAGAACAAAGCAAGGAAGAGAAGGATGGAGACAAAACCAGAATTGGTTGGCTCAACCTGTCATTGGCACTGACTCCATCTGCAGTTTGGGTTCCCCACCTTCTGCCTTGCCAGTTCCAATGGGCACCAGCCACCACTGGTGCACAATGCATACACACATACACACTATTTCTGATGCTTGGGGTAGAAGTCTGATCCAAAGCAGGCCAGTGAAAAAGGACCAGAGTAGGTGGCACCTACGCACACACTCGTGAATCCAAACATGCCCTGGGAACTAAAAAAATTGGTGACCCCTGGCATGGTATCAAAAAACCCCAAATGACACCTATAAGCCACTGTCCTGGCTGCAGAAGACACGCAGCAATCTATGTGGCAAAGACCTTTGGCCACATGAACCAAATTAAACCCACTTTTGGTCGTCCGACAAAGCCTTGGCAGTTTAGCAAGCGTTGTGTGTGGCTGGTCTCCCATGCACAACAGCCGGCAGAGGGCAGCAAAGCAACAAAGTTTTAAGCAAGATCTTAAAATTTCTATCGACAAGGGACAGGGCAGACAAATACCTGCAATCTGCTAAATGGAGCCTCTTGGCACTGCCATCTCTCCAAAGTCCCGTTCCTCCAACACACACATTCATGCCCAGAGATGCCAACATACTGGTTATTCTTTCTAATTTGTTTTTGAGTTATAGATTGCCATTTCTTATGTATATCGAGAGGCACTTTGGGCACCATTTTGTGGGAAAAGGACCCCTGACCATTAGGTCCAGTTGTGACCGGCTCTGGGGTTGCGGTGCTCATCTTGCTTTATTGGCCGAGGGAGCCAGCGTACAGCTTCCGGGTCATGTGGCCAGCATGACTAGGCTGCTTCTGGCGAACCAGAGCAGTGCATGGAAACACCGTTTACCTTCCCGCCGGAGCAGTACCTATTTATCTACTTGCACTTTGACGTGCTTTCGAACTGCTAGGTTGGCAGGAGCAGGGACTGAACAACGGGAGCTCACCCCGTTGCAGGGATTCGAACCGCCGACCTTCTGATCGGCAAGCCCAAGTGGCTCAGTGGTTTAACCCACAGCGCCACCCGCATCCGTATAAATAGATGGTGCTGAAGCCACACGAGCCATTGAAACATGTGCCAAGTTGAGTGCTTAATACCCACTTTGCTTTTGCAAGACCTTCATCATTTTGTGCAGCAGCGCCTTAACTTTGTAACTCCCTGCCTATTGAGATCAAGTAGGCGCCTTCGCTATACTATTCTCAGTGCTACTGAAAACATTCTTGTTTAAACAAGGCTACCCAGATGCTTAGAAAGTTGAGCTGATTTTAACCAACTTTAGTATTTTAACTTTTGCATGTTTTAAAATACAGTTGCAATTCCCCCCCCCCTTGATTTTATTGTCTTATATTTTTGTAAATGGTGTTCAGGTGTCACCTTTTTTAAACAATCAAGAAGTGCATAAATTTTACAGGACGAGGGATTTGTTACAGCACCACTGTGGCGATCACAAACGTCCCCGGACGTTTAACGGTCTATGATCCCTGTGCCACCACTGTGCTCGCTTTCCCGCTGCCACCAACCAGTTACTCTCTAGTAAAACACTGGGTCCAGTCAGTTGTTAAAAGTGAACCAAAAAAAAACCAAGTTTATTTTACAAACATTAACAAGTTTATGGTTTCTCAGATAATATCTTAACTTTAGTTTCTTTACTGGCCTATACCTTCCTAATACCTTCTGACTGATTATCTCAACTGTTTGACTGACTCCTCTTAACAAATTCTCTCACTCTCTCACACCAGACTAGCCCAACCCACAGACTTATCTTCCCTCTCTCGTCTAACTCCAGACTGTCTTCTCAACAACTTTAACTCTAACTCCCTAAAAAACCTCTGTTCTTAAACCATATACACAGTTAACTCTGCCCCTGGGTTTCCATTGGTTAGTCATTTTACAATTAGTTTACTCTTTCCCTGTTAAGTTGTGGGTGAACATATCAGACGACACAGCGATTCTTCAAACAGCTCTTATTTATTCAGAGAACAGAACTGAACTGAACTGAGGAGCTCAGTCAGCCTGCTTATATAGAGCTCCAGAACAACATAACTGTAGCAACTTTCTAAAACTATCCAATCACTGAACGTCACTTTCGATCCTTCATTTGCATAACTATCTACAGTATTCCCCTGCTGGCCCAGGGTGAGAACTTCAGTACATAACATTCCCTATGAACTCAGTATGATGTCACACACATAGGAGGGCAAACGCCACAACCACCTTCCCTTTGCACTGTGAACCCCGAGAGTTTCACGAAAACCAGAGGCCGTGTTGCACAGCTCTTACCTGAGAAGCTGCCTCTCTTTAATCTTGATCTGCCTCTCCTCAGGGGTGATCCCTCCCAGCTGCTTGTAATCGCTGGTGGCGATTTCCAGGAGATTCTTCAGCTCTTCCATTTTCTGATAGGCTCTTTCTGCAAGAGACCGCAGAACGTCAGCGGAGCCTGGCCCATCTTGCCTAGCACTCTGTTCTCACAGCGTGTCTGAGGGGAAACTTCAAGCAACACCTGAGTGCAACAGCACTGTCCCTCCACCCTTCTCCACAGCTGGTATTCAGAGGCCTCCAACATCAGAGGGAGAACTAAAAAGATGTTGAAATATACATTTGTTAAGAAACCTGAAGCATTTTTACTTGGCATTTAGGAGATGATATTGATAGACAGGATTGCAAGTTGTTTTTATATGCAATGAGATTATTATTGGCACAAAAATGGAAGCAAGAAGAATTACCGACGAAAGAACAACGGCAGGTGAAATTAATGGACTATGCAGAATTAGATAAATTAACAGGAAGGATTCGAAACCTGTGGGACCAGAGATTCTTAGAAGACTGGAGTAAATATATGATCTGTGTATTTTTCGCTCTATAAGATGCACCAGACCACAAGACACACCTAGTTTTTGGAGGAGGAAAATAAGAAAAAAAATATTCTGAATCTCAGAAGCCAGAACAGCAAGAGGGATCGCTGCGCAGAGAAAGCAGCAATCCCTCTTGCTGTTCTGGCTTCTGGGATAGCTGCGCAGCCTGCATTCGCACCATAAGATGCACACACATTTCCCCTTACTTTTTAGGAGGGAAAAAGTGAGTCTTATAGAGCAAAAAACATGGTATTTGAAAAGCAATTGTAATGAACAGATTACGCTAGTAGGACTGCAAGAAGTTCTGTAAGGAGGACTATTTGAAATATTGCAAGAAAGACTATGAAGAGAATTGATAGTTAATGATAATTAAGAGTAATAGAGAAATTAAGCACACACTCTTGGCAACAAATAATGTTATGCAGCAGTACATAGCAGTTATAACAGTAGAACATTTGAATATTTTCTGCATTTGCACTAGCAGGAAATTGTGAGCACACATGTGTGGGTTTCTGCCCAAGGGGGAGATACCAATCAGATGGAGCTGAGAGGGGCACCCCTGTAACCCCAAGGTTCACAAATAACTTGGAGTAATTTGAGATTATATTAGGATTTGCCAGGAAAATTCAGATTTGTACATTTGTTTATCTTGTATATAGTTTTATTAGGGTCATTAATTTTTACTAAGTTGCATCACTTTTATTATTTGTATGTGTAGTATTCTTCATTAAAATATTGCTTTGTGATGATCCAAATGACAAACAGATACAAATAAATGAATGTGGGGGGGGGATAGAGAAATTAAGAAATGCAGAATAAATGATAAAGAATGGAAAATCACCAGAGGTTGTTGACGGAAGTCTAAAATACTGTATAAGATAAGAAGTTATGTTAAATGATTGTTGGAAATGATATGTAAAACACCAATAAAAATGTATTTTTTAAAAAAACAGCAGAGAGAGAAATTAGCCACTGTGTCTAGCATCCATTGATAGCCTTCATCCTCTTTTTAAAGCCATCCTAGTTGACAGCCATCACTGCTTCTGGTGGGCACAAATCCCACAGCTTAACCAGGTACTGTGTGAAGATATTATTTTGTCTGTCCTGAACCTTCCAACACTGAGCTTCATTGGGTGGCCCCAAGTTCTAGCGAGTTCTCTCTAGGTATCTGGCCCAAACCAGGAGGCATCGTCCACGACACCTATTCGCTAGGAAAACCACCTCTGAAAGAGAAGGGTTATTAGGCAATGCAGGGAGAAGGGGTCTATCAGTGGCCGTTGGCTGTAGTGGCTATTTGGATCCAGCAAGGCTCTTCCTACACCATTAGGGCTGGGGGCTCCAGAACTTCCATCTGCATGCAGCTGTCATGAACTGGCTGGATGCAGAGGAGTGGTGGCAGGCACCAGCTGGGGAACCCCCAGGGGAAGAAGGCTCAGAACCAGGGGAGGTGGGATGACTATGAGTGGTCAGAGGGAGCAGACTGGGAGGAGGAGGTGTCCGAAGCTAAAGGGGCAACAGTGTTTAGTGAGCAGGAAGAGACTGTGGCAGAGAGCAGCCCAGAAGCAGAGGCTGAAGCGGAGGCTGGAGAGGAGAAGGCCCACAAACCTGGCTACAGGCCCATCAAACATGGCTGCCCACCTGCCAGCTGATGCCGGGCAGGTGTCCACCAGCTGGACTTCCTACCCTTCTGCCCTTAGCCCTTTCTTCCCCCTAAATGGAGAGAGGAAGGCCCCCAACTCACCGCGACTATCTGTTCGGTCCTGTTTCTTGCTATACACGTCGCTCTTGCTGTCGGTGCTCCCTTCCACGCCATGACTTTCAAAGAACCGTGGGTCGTCGACGTCAATCTCCTCATCAGAGTCGTTCCCCATCTTTTGTCTTAGGTACTCCACAGTGGCCAGCTGGGCAAACCTACACAGTTCAGATTCCCGTTAGGAGGTCATTGGGGAACGTGAGACGGCAACCGGGGTTTCCACCACCGATGGGAATTTGCGCTGCCTCCAGTTTAGCGGCAGCTCCCACTTAGAACCACAGAATTGCAGTGATGACCCCAGGGGTCATGTGGTCCAGCTCCCTGCAATGCAGGAATCACAGGTGGCCACCCAAACTCTGTTCAAAAACCTCCAACAAAGGAGAGTTCACCACTTGGAGAACATTCTCCCACCAGAGTCACGCAGTTAATTGATTGGAGGATTGGAGGATCATAAAGGGTTTAGACCCTTGGTTCTTCTGGCTGCACAGCGCAGCCTATACTGGCTGGCAGTGACTCACATAACTTTCCCAGCCTTAGCTCAAGATGCCAGGCATGTCGCATGCTGACAGCTCCTAGGAGCCACAAATGAGAGCTGAGTGGAGGGTGAGGACCAAAAGTGTACAAGCTGTCTCCCAGCAGAGCTTTGCAAACTGGATCTTCAATGTGGCAGAGTTAAATCAACCCTGGCGCTTTGGCCTGAACTGAAGCCCAGTGAGATTTACTCCAGATTAGCCAGGACAAATCCCAAGAGAATCCCCAGCCAAGTGTTATAAACGGACACCTCTTGGCAACGTCTTTGGGTGTCTCTCCGGCGTCGTTGGGAATGTTGCAGTCTGCTTCCCTGTTGATCAGCCACTCCAGGACATGCAAATGACCTTGTCCAGCAGCTACAGGGTGAAAGAGAAGGAAATAAAACGTTAAAGGCAGCCATTTCCATTGGGTGCAGCCGTGTTCGTCTGCGTGGCAGCAAAGCGACAAAGAATGTTGTGGCACTTTGAATTTACTACATCGTAAGCTTTTTAGGGTTGCGGGTGGCGCTGTGGGCTAAACCACAGAGCCTAGGGCTTGCCGATCGGAAGGTCGGCGGTTCGAATCCCCACGACGAGGTGAGCTCCTGTTGCTCGGTCCCTGCTCCTGCCAACCTAGCAGTTCAAAAGCATGTCAAAGTGCAAGTAGATAAATAGGTACCGCTTCGGCGGGAAGGTGAACGGTGTTTCCGTGTGCTGCTCTGGTTCGCCAGAAGTGGCTTAGTCATGCTGGCCACATGACCCGGAAGCTGCACGCCAGCTCCCTCGGCCAATAAAGCGAAATGAGCGCCGCAACCCCAGAGTCGGTCATGACTGGACCTAATGGTCAGGGGTCCCCTTTAACTTTAAGTTTTTTGTAGACCACAAGCCCCTGTCACCAGATGCATGAAGCATTCTCCTATACTGGCAAGCATTTAATACACATGGAAGGATGTGAGCAAGTGGGAACAGAGGGAAATTAAATGCAAGAAGGGCAGAAATTCAGCCGCTTTGAAAACAGGAGTGAATGATTCCGGTAGGAAGAGAACAGCAATATGAAAACACGACGCTCACTAACCTTTGTGCAAGAGTGTGGATCCCTGATCGTCCCTCTCATTAACAGTGATGATACGGTTTTCCAGCAAGGTTCTTAACGTGTCCACGTCCCCTCTGAAAGCAGCATCGTGGCCTGGAAATGCTAAATCTATGCAGAGAGACAACAGAAGGAGCTGTAGTAGCCCTCCGAATAGCAGTCTAAGAGCTCCACTAGGTTGGGAAAAGGAGTTCTAGAAAGCCAAACATTTCAACCGAGAGTGATGGAGCCCGGGCAGTCCATGAAAGGCTGGATTTTCTGATCTGTGCAACTTAGGCAAGTTGATCAGTTTGCACTGGGAAGGTGTGATTTACTCATGCCTCCAAGTTGAATATGGCTTAGAATAGCATCTGAATCAATGGCTGCTAGTCACAATTTCTATATTCTACCTCCATCGCCGGGACCGGGTGGCACTGTGGGTTAAACCACAGAGCCTAGGACTTGCCGATCAGAAGGTCGACGGTTTGAATCCCCGCGACGGGGTGAGCTCCCGTTGTTCAGTCCCAGCTCCTGCTAACCTAGCAGCTCAAAAGCACATCAAAGTGCAAGTAGATAAATAGGTACCACTCCGGCGGGAAGGTAAACGGCGTTTCCGTGTGCTGCTCTGGTTCGCCAGAAGTGGCTTAGTCATGCTGGCCACATGACCCAGAAGCTGTACGCCGGCTCCCTCGGCCAATAAAGCGAAATGAGTGCCGCAATCCCAGAGTCAGCCACGACTGGACCTAATGGTCAGGGGTCCCTTTACCTTTAACTTTACCTCCATTGTCGGAGGTAGTGTGCCTCTGAATCCCACTTGCCAGAAATCAAAAAGTGGGGAAAGTTCCTGTTGAACTCAGGTCCTGTTTGAAGGCTTTCTTTGGTCCACATTATCAGGTCTTATGTTCTTAATATTCAATCACCCTCAATGCAAACACACTTGCAGTCTCAGAGGAGACTGTATTGCCACACCCCAGCATGAAACCTTGTTGAACACTTCCTCTTATTTTGCAGAACATAATCAACAGTTTTCACTGTTTATTCTCAATTTGCTAATCACCAGGAGTCACTGAAGGACTTTGAAGACTTGTCCTCCTGGTCAATGGATAAGCGACCCAGCTTGCGTCTTCAAGAGCATCACTCACCCACTTCCAAGTGCATCTTTGCATAAGGACTAGAAACTTGCTCCTCTTTTAAACTCCTTTCAAGACAAATTCCAAGCCTAGTATTCAAGCTCAGTAACCCTCTTTCCTGCCACCTCTTGTTGAAGCACCCTTAACAAACTACAATTTTCTGATTTGCTTCAGGTGGCAAAATGTCGTGAACCAGCCCTGGGCTGCACTCTGGGCACTTCTGGTTCTTAAGACCAATTGAGGAAGATGATTCATAACAAGAGCTAACAGTCTCGAGGATTCCTTCTCAGGGCTTTCAGCTAACCCTCTTTTGTCTTCCAAATGCATGAAAGGAATTGTTGATAAAAATTATTAGCTGAGAGGGCCAAGTTAACGTGTTTAAGAGAAAAAATCATTGCTGATATTTATTAAGGATTAGAAACTTCAAATGCACCTTTTACGTGAAAGAGAAGATGAACTTGTGAGACTGAAAGATTATTGGCTTATAGAAAATAGAATAGTTAATGAGAGAATACTATATTTAGCTGACAGAGAACCAGTAGACTTTTTATACTTTCACATTTTCTTTTCTTTCTCTTTCCCCCCTTTCTTTTCCTTTTTCATTTTCCGCTCTCTTTGTTCCTGCTCCTTTTTAGATTAGATTTTTAAAGTATTTGTTTTATTTTAGTGCAGTATTTTAAAAAAATAGTTTGTATTGGGTATTGTATTGATAAGTACAGTTGTACCTTGATTGTGGAACGGAATCCGTTCCAGAAGTCCATTTGACTTCCGAAAACGTTTGACAAACAAGGCGCGGGTTCCGATTGGCTGCAGGAGCTTCCTTTGGGAGTTTGGGATCCAAGGTACGACTGTATCAATAAAATAGGCCTAAAAATAATACAGTGGTACCTCAGGTTACAGACGCTTCAGGTTACAGACTCCTCTAACCCAGAAATAGTACCTCGGGTTAAGAACTTTGCTTCAGGATAAGAACAGAAATCACGTGGCGGCAGCGGGAGGCCCCATTAGCTAAAGTGGTGCTTCAGGTTAAGAACAGTTTCAGGTTAAGAACGGACCTCCAGAATGAATTAAGTTCTTAACCCGAGGTACCACTGTAATTCAAAAAACCTCATGGTTGACTGGGACCAGAAAGAGAGACTTTTCAGTGTCCATTACCAGATTCTGAAATTCTGGCCCTTGCCCCTTCCTTGACGATCTTCCATCATGGTGTAAGACCTTTCTTCTAGGGACCTTCTGTGATTAGTAATTTCAGTGACAGGTTTTTACTGTCGCTATTATACGATATACGATATACGATATACGATATATTTATTGTCATTGTCCCATGCAGAACAATGAAATTGAAAAACTACATAAAACTACTACAAGACTACATAAAACTACATAAAACTTCATAAAAACTACATAAAACATTCAAAAACCCCTAAAAACTCTGAAACTCCATTTTAAAATACACTATACTATAGAAACCCCTTATGCTGCGTTTAGACCCAGAATTGCATTTGCGTAGAAACTATTTCTCAGGCAGCTAGTCCTGGCCTTTATAACCCTATACCTTCTCCCAGAAGGCAGAAGCTGAAAAAGATCATTTCCGGGGTGCGTACTATCCTGCGCTATCTCTGCCGCTTTCTTATGGCACCTGGAAGCATAGATTTGATCTAAGGTGGGAAAAGTGCACCCAATTATTCTCTCTGCAGTCTTTACAACCCTGGATAGCATTGTTTTTCCCCTGGCCGTGCAGCTCCCAAACCACACACACAGACCATAAGTTAATACGCTCTCCACAGTACAATGGTAAAATGCCATCAACAGGTCCTTTGAGAGATTGTTTTTCCGGAGGATTCTCAGAAAATATAACCTCTGCTGTGCTGTCTTATGACCTTACATATAATGATTATCTAAAGTGTGTGTGTGTGTGTTGGCTCTGGTCAGGGATTGAACCCGGGACCTTGTGCATGCAAGGCAAATGCTCCACTGTTGAGCTATGGCCCATCCCTCGCAACCAGGTACTCACAGTCCTCCTTTTGCAATTCGCCTTTCTGTTTCTCCAGATCGTCAATGTAGTTGACAACGCTGTGCTTGTAGAACCTCTCTGCCAGGTCTCCTGGGGTGTCCCCGTGGTCGTTTCTGGCTTTCAAGGCATGGAGGAGTGTGGGCATCTTACTCACCAGGAACTTGAAGCAATGCAAGTGACCCTCCATTGCCGCTAGGTGAACTGTTAGGAAGATGGTTTTGACTGTTAATATAGTTTACATAAAAAGACTTCTTCTGTATTGCTTTTCTAGGCAGCGAAGCTTCTCAAGGTGCTTTACAAGTTAAAAACTCGCAGATTTTTTAAAAATGCAGTCAACTAAATAGCAGCGTGGGAAACGGGTGGCGCTGTGGGTTAAACCACAGAGCCTAGGACTTGCCGATCAGAAGGTCAACGATTTGAATCCCCACAACGGGGTGAGCTCCCGTTGCTCGGTCCCTGCTCCTGCCAACCTAGCAGTTCGAAAGCATGCCAGTGCAAGTAGATAAATAGGTACCGTTCCAGCGGGAAGGTAAACTGCATTTCCGTGCGCTGCTGTGGTTCGCCAGAAGCGGCTTAGCCATGCTGGCCACATGACCTGGAAGCTGTACGCCGGCTCCCTCGGCCAATAAAGCGAGATGAGCGCCGCAACCCCAGAGTCGGCCACGACTGAACATAATGGTCAGGGGTCCCTTTACCTTTTAAATAGCAGCGTTAAACGTTCTCTTTCAACAAAAACAAAAACAAAAACAAACACCTCTGTGACAGTTAAAACTACAATTAGCACTGTTACTCGATGAAAAGTAGAGTGAGGAACACATTGGTGCAGAGTTCTGCAGATTAGATGCAAAAATACATTTAACCTTATGTGTAGTTTGTCCCACACACCAGCAAACTAACAATATTCAAACAGAAAATTTCTTCTCCAGCACCTGGATACAATTTATGGGATTTTTCTCATTGGCAGCAATAACATCCACCTATAAATTGAATGGGGTGTATGGGGCGTTAGGGGAAGGATAGTACCCTGGTGGGGGAACACGTCATGCTCCTTCTGGGGTTGTTTGTCCACCTTTGGTCCCCACCCTGCACTCAGCTCTCACCTGTGGCTCCTAGATGCTATCAGCATGCAACAATAACCACACCCCGGGAAACGGCTCTGACTGACTGGCTAAACTAGGTGAGGGTAGCTGATGGGTCTCAAACACTCGGGGAGTTAGGGGCTTCCCATGCTTGCAAAGATAGGCTCTGGAGTTTACAAGACCAATAGCAGATTCAACGGTTATGAAGCCAGTTTCTGCACAAGCAGAAATGAGGGGCAGGTGAGGCTCATCAACCTGGGAAGGGAGTCCATCTAGGAGAAGGAAAACTCAGATCCTAAACCTCTGCTGCCTTGTGGGGTATCTTCAGGAAAAGATAAGGCTAAGGATCAAACCCTACACAAATCCGGAGCCAAGTCCCTAAGACGGTTGGTTAGTACATCTCCTTCCAGCAACTCCTGCATCCCAGCTGATGCCAAATATCTGGATCTGCTTTCCTTTGGACCACATAAGCAAGGCCGAAATGGGAATCTTGTCGTCTGGGCAGCCCAGGACCTCCATACACATGGCTCAGACTTGTTGCCCCAGGGAGATCACTTCAGTACTGCTAACGCAGCAGTTTGACTTCACCCCCGGAAGTGAACTCCATTGTCTCTTGAGACCGATGGATACAAACAACAAGAAAATGAATTGTTTGTGGGTTGTTGAGAAGAGAAGAAGGAGAAAGATTGTTACCCAGGTGGAATTCTGTTGCACAAGTGGAGGGGCAGCATTGGATATGACCCAAATTTTGCAAAAAGTACGCATAGAAACATTGCACTTTCCACCATCACTGACCCAGGTTATTCTCGCTATCTGTCTCTCTGTAACAGAAAGATTCCCCTCTTATCATTATTCCCCAGTCCATTACAATGATCATCTTTCCCCCCTTTCTGTACCTGGAAGATTTCCATTGTTGTCCACATCATCTAAAGTAGCTCCCCATCTAAGAAGAAGCTGGACACAGCCCAGCCGGCCGTGAAAAGCAGCCTTGTGAATCGGCTTCCAGTCGTACTTGTCAGAAACGTTGACGTCCTGGTTTCGAAGAGGAAAAGCAGATTTGTTAAATCTCCAGATTATAAATTGGGGGAAGTGGATGTTGGTAGACCTCAAAGAACTGGGCATGGAAGATGCCACCATGCCCAGAAGTGGGAAATTTCAGCCTGACATCTAAGCCTCCAGAGGAAGGCCTGCCCCCAAAACGGGGTCAGGCCACTGCAGACCCCAGACCATTGAGTTTCCCATAATCTTGTAGCAGAGTGGAGCTTGTTACAGCCCATAAAAGAGTCCTGCAAGATTGGACAAAAAGCCCCCTAAAAAAAGGCTTGCTAGATGTGCCTAAAATTACTATGCAGGCCACTAGCCCTCTTCCCATATTGGCCAACCAAATGCCTTCAGGAAGTCCCAAAGCAAGACGTCCCAATTTCATGCTGCAATACCCCACACCCCCCCAAAAAAGCGCTTTCTACAAGGCAGCAATCTTAAGTGGCACCCCAAAATGCACATTTTTGGACGCTGTGCCTGAAAAAGCACTTCTTTTCCAAGGGGAAACCACAGTGTGAAATCATGGGAGATCAAGGCATCTAAAATGGCCGCTGTTCTCTTGCGAGAAAAAAAAAATGGGAAGATGGCGTCCTGGAAGACTGTGTCCTGGATTTGACCGTTGAGGTGTTATCATTAATCACAAAGGAGGGGCAGACTTTTCGCCAGGACTGCAAGTTACCGGTAGGTAAAGAAGGCTTAACACTTTCCTTCTCTTCACCCCCACCTTCCAAGGTCCCAGCAAAAATTTCCAGTAACACCTTTTAACCCCAAGAAGAGATTATTTTCATTGGGGCCACAGTAGCGGGCAGAACACTTAACTCTTTCCTCTCCTCGAGTGACAACCAGGTCTCCCGTTTGGTGGCTATTAAAATGTTTAAAACAACCATGGCATTTGACGTGGCATGTTTAGCATCATGTTGACTTTGGCCCTCTGCCATGAAGACCAACGAGTGGCCTTTGGCCAGTCATGATCTCTCAGCCTAATCTCTCACAGGGTTGTTTTGAAGATAACTTGGGGGAAAGGATTGACCTTTTCGGGTGCTTTGAGATCCATTTAGAGGAAGCGCATGCTAGAAAGGCATAAATGAGTCAATGGAAATAGAAGCATGCCAATCCTCAGGAGAGGAGCGGGGGAAGGGCAAGACCAGCGTTTTTCTTACTACTCCGCTCCGCAGAATCGTTTGCAAAGTGTATGACTGCCCGTGGGTCGCTGCCAGATGGGCGGGAGTGCAGCCTCGGTCATCTTGACTTCCAAGATCTGCTCCATGAAGAAGAAGGGACTGTGAATACACAAAGCAAAGTTCCTAGTCTCAAATTTGATCCTGAAACACAAATTCCTTAACCTAAATTATAGCATTTAGTAGAGACACTTTGATGTTATACAGTAGTAACCAAAGAATACCCCTCTTGTGGGCTTCCCATAAGCATCCTATTGGCCACTCTGAGAACGAGTTGCTGGACTAGATGGGCCATTGGCCTGATCCAGCATAAAGTAAAGGTAAAGGGACTCCTGACCATTAGGTCCAGTCGAAGCCGACTCTGGGGTTGCGGTGCTCACCTCACTTTATTGGCCGAGGGAGCCGGCGTCCAGTTTCCGGGTCATGTGGCCAGCATGACTAAGCCGCTTCTGGCGAACCAGAGCAGCACACGGAAACGCCGTTTACCTTCCCACCGGAGCGGTACCTATTTATCTACTTGCACTTTGACGTGCTTTTGAACTGCTAGGTTGGCAGGAGCAGGGAACGAGCAACGGGAGCTCACCCCGTCACGGGGATTCAAACTGCTGACCTAGAGCCTAGAGTCCTAGGCTCTGTAGTTTAACCCACAGCGCCACCCGCATCCCTGCGGCCTGATCCAGCATAGTGCTTCTTATTTTCGTATACTTTGTCCATTTTACAACGTAAGATAGCAAGATAGGTAGCTGTATATATATATTTTCTTTCCCTTTTTTGATAATTAATTTTCCAAATTCTGTTGTCGCACAGCCTTCCTCTGGGCCCTGACCTGCTCTCTTGGAGCGCTAGCCACCGTGGAGTAGGCTCAGGTCGGGCCTGGGCTCAGCCACGTGTCCTTGCCCTCCCGGTGCTCTCCTACCTCTTGTCCTCAGTGGCACGGCAAGGTCAGGGCTCCCCTCATTTTTCTCCTTCCTCTTTCTCTCTCTTCCTTCTCCTCCTCTCCTCCTTCCCCCTGTGTCAGCTCCGGAGCACAGCTGGGCAGTCGGCTGGGTGGCTGGGTGCTCCTGCTCCCAGCTCGATTTGGGTCATTGGGGGGGGAGCAGTCCCCCCAGTTGACGTGGCGGGCGTCCCTGGTTCCCCCTTGGCAGTGGCGGTGGCAGCGGCAGTCTCAGCAGCCTGGAGCCAGCCTGGTAGCGCAGTTGGCTCTGGCTGGCTTCAGGAGCTGCTCGCTGCCGTGGCATCCGCCATTTTGCCTTGCCAGAAGTCCCCATATGATGTGTCTTGTGCCGTTGAACCAATCACACACCATTCATTCCCTACTAATAAATCTACAACACTTAAAATATAAATCCAGGGACATTAAATGAAATCTGGGGACATTCCGGGGACAAATTTTGTCCAGGGACAGATTTGTAAATCCGGGGAATGTCTCCAGGAAACAGGGACGTCTGGTAACCATAGGCTAGGGAGAGTACCAAGGGCCAGATAGACACGACCAGAACAGCTCGACAACAGAGAAGGTTGCCAAATTTATCGAGAGAGCAATGAGACTGAGAGCTGCTATCTGAATGAGATCAGAGTCGTCACTCGGATTCCTCGCCTAGGATCTTATTATTATTATCATTATGTTTTTTTATTATTATTTTATTACCTCTGCCAAGTTTTAAGTACTGAGATTATTAATTTATCTGCATCTGGTTATTATTATCTTTCTCCCTGTCCTGACCATCCCTCCGAGGTTATATTTATATTTATAATCCTGCAATTTGGCTGGTCTATTTACTTAACCGAACTGGAACAATCTACCAGAGAAAAGGCCGCCGCCCATGGGACAGAAGGTCATTGATGAATGATAATCCAGCTTTTACCTGGGGTTTTAATAGGTCATAAGATTTTATGGTAACTATATTTGTAATGTATTTTTGTCGGTGTTTGTCCTTTGATGCTATGGCCTGTCGGCTACGCAAATAGTCTACTGTGAATTATTGGCCAGATAGACAGGCTTGGGAGGGGGTCACATTTGGGAATGAGATTCCCCACTCCCAATCGAATCCACTTACAAAGCCATCAAATCTAGTGGCCACCACCACATCCATGTGTGAATTGTGTGAAGCCATCCTCTCTTTAATCTGCCTTGAATCTTCTGCTATCCATCGTCACAGCCTTATATTTTGAGAACGGGAGATGCGTTTCTCTCTATCCACCCACTCGAGACCAAAACCCCAGAGCTTACAACAGTGGCAAATGGGAAATGAGAATGGGGTTTATAAACCCCCTTGTCTGAATCCAGCCTAAATCATGAGTGAACGAAGATACTTACCTGCATACAGGCATCCTGACCTTTGATGGCAGCAAGGTGAGCCGCTGTCCAGCCTCGGCCTGTCACCGCCGTCTTATCAGCTCCATTCCAGAGCAGCCACTGAAAGCACTGCAAGGACAACAGATTTGCAAGCCTTGTAAGGGATGGTGGCCATTGCAGCTCTGCAAAGGGCTAAACTACAGTGCCCAGAATTCCTTGAGGAAATAATGTGCTCTGAATGTGCCTTAAAGGGACGCGGGTGGTGCTGTGGTCTAAACCACTGAGCCTCTTGGGCTTGCTGATCAGAAGGTCGGCCGTTCGAATCCCCGCAATAGAGTGAGCATCCGTTGCTCTGTCCCAGCTCCGACCAACCTAGCAGTTTGAAAGCACACCAGTGCAAGAAGATAAATAGGTACCGCTGTGGTAAATGGTGTTTCTATGCACTCTGGTTTCCGTCACAGTGTCCTGTTGTGCCAGAAATGGTTTAGTCATGCTGGCCACATGACCCGGAAAGCTGCCTGTGGACAAATGCCGGCTCCCTCAGCCTGAAAATGAGATGAGCGCTGCAACCCTATAGTCACCTTTGACTGGACTTAACCGTCCAGGGGTCCTTGACCTTTTACCTTAAAGGTACAATGTGTACGCAGCCTCAATTTTACCCTGGCAAAGCCATAGGTCTCTTTGTTGTTTTCTCAGACATTTAGTAGGGTCAATAGAGACTGCATAATGATATCCCTTCTTCCCTTCACAGCAACCTGGGACAATCTCTTACCTCCAGGCTCCCAGAATGGGCCGCCCAATGCAAGGGTGTAAAATTGTAGACCGGATCCACTTCATTAATGCTTGTTCCACATTTCACCATCTCCTGAAGTTGTTCTACGTTCCCAGCTCTGACTGCATCATGAATGCTCTTGAATCTGGGCTTCTTCTTTGGAGCTTCTGGAGGAGAGCAACAGACCCCCTACTCAGTAGCACATGGGGGGGAGAGAGACAGTAGAATGGGGCAAAATTCAGCGGCAGCCGTTGGAACGCCCTCCCAGCAGATGTCAAGGAAATAAGCAGCTATCTTGTTTTTAAAAGACATCTGAAGGCAGCCCTGTTTAGGGAAGTTTTTAATATTTAATGCTGTATTGTTTTTAACACTTGTTTGGGAGCCACCCAGAGTGGCTGGGGAAACTCAGCCAGTTGGGCTGGGTATAAATAAATTATTATTATTATTATTATTATTATTATTATTATTATTATTATTATTTTAAGTGGTAGTAGTAGTAGTAGCAGTAGTCAGACCTACAACTAAGGATATAAAATCATAGCATCATAGAGTTGGAACCCTGAGGGTTATCTATCCCAACCCCGTGCAATGCAGAAATCTCAACTAAAGCATCCATGACAGACAACCTTCCAACCTCTGCTTAAAAACCTACAAGGAGGGAGACTCCACCAGCGGAGAGTCCATATCAGTGGTGTGGAATTGCAGTGAAGAGAACAGTGTTGTTGTTTTTTGTTTCCTGGATTTTTTTCTTCTTTCTCATGCTAGACAATTTAAAGGAAAGTGTATGCCCCACTGGGATACACTCTGTACATGCTCAAGGCACACATAGTTTCCTGCTGGAAGGCGCAGGTTCTGGAGATCCATTGGCACACTTTGTCCAATGGCCCATTAAAAAAAAAATCATTATTATTCACTCACATTTTTTTTTTTACTTTGAATTTCTCCACTGCCCTTCAGCATCGAGGGGTTCTAGGGTCACTTAACAAAGAGAATAAGAAAAGCAAGGAGTGGGTCCAGGGTTTGTCCTTCTCAGCACTGAAAATTAATGGACACAGCTAACTTCAATGGGCCTCCTCTGAGTAGGAAGAACATTGTCTACAACCTACCGTAACAGAGCCAACAAAGCAGTGATTAATAGCAGGGTTTGTTTGTTTTAAAGGGGGGGAGAGACATAACGAACCAATCAATCCACAGAGGGGGAAACGCACTCTGAATATGCTCAGAGGAGCTTGACAGGAGCAGGTGGGTTTTTTTCAGAAACCAAAAGGGGGTAGCCCTCTACAGAGTAGGGAAACAGGAGGTGGAGGAGGAGATATTTTGGGGTTGTAGCCCACCCACACCCCAAAATATAGGAAGACAAGGCAGGTCTCACCCGCTGGGGTACCCTCATCAGGCATGGTGCTTTGTTCAGGGCAGAGCCCCCCAGCCCTCAGTTATCTCAGCCTCCTTCTTCCTCCTCTTTCTGGCTCCTTTGCGGTTGCTGCTGCAGGAGCGTTGCCATGGAGACAGTGTACACTTCCTGCGATGCTCCCTCGGCCTGCTGCCTGGGCTCAGGGGAGCTGTGGGGTGTGTGTGTGTGTGTGAAGATGTGGGGAGCGAGAAAGGGAATCCGTTGGCACCAGCTAAGCCTCAGGCAAAGCAAAAGCATAGCTTTCTCTAGTCAAGGGACAGGAAGTTGATTTCCTCACCTCAACCCCTACAGGGAAAAGCCAAAATGATCACAGGTGGCTCACCTGTACATGGCTTCCGTTCTCCATCAGTCCTTAGTGCAAGCCCCGCAGGTGCATAGCTGTCAACCTTCCCTTTTTTTGTGGGAAATTCCCTTATTCCAGCGCCGTTTCCTGCTGCTATTCCAGATTGTTAGATATCCTGTAGACTGTCTCCGGGACAAGTGAGGCTGTGGATCCCTTATTTTTGAGGCTGCTGATCCCTTATTTTCAAATCTGAAAGTTGACAGCTATGTGCAGGTGGGTTGTGGGTTTTTTGCACCTGTGCCAAAATTCAGGGGGCCTTCCGAAGTCGATTAGTTTTGCTTTGTTTCGGTCAGATAATTGTTCTTGCAAATGTTGTCAGCGTCATAAACACACACTCACACAATTCCTCCCCTATCCTCTATCCGGACAAGTAAGTGACTTTATCACGGTTCAAATACACCTTTCAGCCCAGGCCAAAACAAAACGTGTAGTTTTGCTTGCTCTCCTTATGACAGAATTGTTTTTATGATTTCCGCCCATATTGTCTTTTTCTGCTTGTTTTCATTACTTTATTCTCAACTCTGAGATTGAAGACGCTGTTAGTACTGCAAATAACACCCCATTTTATTTATTCACACCCCCACCTTTCTCTCCCCCACCCATTTGATTTTCAAAATAAGCCTGTGAGAGTGAGTGCTCTGCCTAGGGTTCATGGCTGATTTGAACCCGGGTCTTGCCAGTCCTAGCCCAACACTCTTTTAACTACTACACCCCACAAGACTGTGTCCTTTTTGGTGTCAGTTGATGGGAGACTTAAAAGGCTAACTGGTACAGTTTGGGGAGCTTCTCCTAAGTCCAATGCTTCTCTTAAGTCACCTCTAAGACCTTCTTGGGTGTTGAGCTCTGTAGTCGGCACCCCAAACAAGTCCAGCTTTTTAAAATAAATAGGTTCCTAGTAATTATTGCTGTGATGGTCACCTCCAACACACAAGGGTATAGACTTGGCGAAAACTTAAACCTGAGAGGGGCGACAACAGATGGTTGCCAGTTGCCCAAGGCCGATGGCAGAACCCCACTTGTAGCATCATATAATTGTAGATTTGGAAGGTCATTAGTCCAACCCCATACAGTGCAGGAATCTTTTGCCCAGGGTAGGACTCGAACTCACCACCCCAAGATTAAGAATCTCATGCTCTACCGAGCCTGCTTCTTCCCCATGTGTGTTAAGAATATAAAGTAGCATGCATGTATTCTCAACAACTTGGGTCCAAGAAACTTTAAGAAGAGCGCTGTTAGCAGTCTTACAGAGGTCGTAATCGCCTCAGCCGGAAGTCGGGCATTTAGTGTCGCTGGTTCATGCCGTTGGACACTTTCAGCAGAGGTCCAGCTGCCATCCTTTGCTTCTGACTTTCAGGCGCCCCTTAAAGATCTTTTTTATGCCAAAAGGACTTTGCAGATTAGCTGTTTTTCATTAACCAGTCACCTTAATGATTATCTGTAATTTTATTTTTATATACCACCCTGATGTTTTCACCATATAGCAGCATGAAAACACTTTTATATGTAAATAAAACCAGGAACCAATTTTAGCTTTTACGATTGAAGCTTCTGAGCAAGGCGCGTTCAGGAAACAGGATTCGGCTGTTTACATTGCAGAATTGTGGCTTGGCTCGAGAAGAAAAAAACGAAAGCCAAAGTGGGTCAGCAAGAACTTGTGGGGATCTTAGATAAGACTTAATCTGATTTCAGTGGGTCCCTGTTGAGATTTCCTCCGATCCTTGTGTGACGC
Source organism: Podarcis siculus (assembly GCA_034642415.1). NCBI lineage: Eukaryota > Metazoa > Chordata > Lepidosauria > Squamata > Lacertidae > Podarcis > Podarcis siculus. Next base: position 2,515,555 of record JAXCMG010000038.1, read on the forward strand.
GTTTTATCTCGCTTCCAAATTTTCCCTCTGAAGGTTGACAGTCCAGCTGTGTGTGGGGAGAGCATGCCTTTTTTAGCATGGTGACTGCCCCACTGCCATTTTTATATGCAGTGGTGCCAGAAATGTTTAAAGATCTAAACTGCTAGATTATTCCAGTACATCTCCTTAGTGAATTGAATTTAACCAGTCTAGAGCACTGCAAGATTTAGTGCAGGGGTAGGCAACCTAAGGCCCGTGGGCCGGATGCAGCCCAATCCCCTTCTCAATCTGGCCCATGGACGGTCCAGGAATCAGTGTGTTTTTTCTTGAGTAGAATGTGCCTTTATTTAAAATGCATCTCTGGGTTATTTGTGGGGCCTGCCTGGAGTTTTTACATGAGTAGAATGTGTGCTTTTATTTAAAATGCATCCCTGGGGTATTTGTGGGGCATAGGAATTCGTCCCCCCCCCAAAAAAAAAGAATAGTCCCACCCACCACATGGTCTGAGGGACGGTGGACTGGCCCATGGCTGAAAAAGGTTGCTGACCCCTGATTTAGTGGTTATCTGAAACAGCTACATTCAAAGGTGCTTTCACAAGACACTGACTAGCTTTGCCATTCCTGAAGGTTTTAAACTCTAAGTAACTGACAACACAGCAGAACTGAACTATCTGCATAAAGCAGTGGGAATTTAATTTCTTCAGTCACTGGGACAAGTCAAAGCTAACAAGATCTTGCAAAGTAAAAAGGCAATTTATGTGGCTGAAACTGTACGTCCCTTTCCTTCAGCAACAATGTACCAATCAAATTCTTCCCCATCTCCTCTAGGCTACTTCCAAGTTTTTGTTTCATAAAAAAAGAGACAGGAGTTCCTGACTTCCAGGAGCTTTTACAGCATGTTGTACACCTTGGAAGCATTTCTATGTTCAAAACAGTAGAGGTTAAAATACATCCACTGAATTTGGCACACACCTCTTCACATTCAGTGTGTCATTATAGGCATGCGTTTACAATCTTTCCCAAAGCAACCCATGAAATAAAGAGATTCACACCGGTATATGCTTCATTCTAATTTATTACACGAAATAAATATTAACATCTCATGGCAATGCTTTACTATCTAGACCCAAGTTATAAACCAACAAAAAATGTTAACCATGTTGCAACCGAGCAATCGTACATTAGGTTTTTTTTTCCCTCTGTAAAATCCAAATAAAATTGGTTTGGTTTGTACTACGCACTTGTATATTTGATGACTTGAAAAAATTAGGAAAATCTGAATCTGTTTTTGCTCCCAAGCTGACTCTGGGGTTTTGCTGTGAAATCTTGGCACGTGTCCGGTCAAGAACGTTATTTTGTTATGTATCCTTCCTAAGCTTTCATTTTAAACATATGGATGTGAATGCAGGTTAAGAAAAGCAATCCAATGTTTGCAGGAACATCCTCTGGAACAGCAGTTTTCTCCTTAACAAACTTTCTTCCAACACCAAGAAAAAAGAAAACACATCTCCAATTTCCACTGAAAAGTCAATTTAATTAAGCACAAGGCTTACACTGAAGCCTAAGTTCGATTCCATCTAAAACACGTCCGAAACCGAAATACTTTTATTATTATTGGATGGTGTGCATAAACATTACACTCCATAGATAGCAAAAATATCTTTTATTTATAATTTACATTTCCACAAATGAAAAAATCATACAATTTTCCTTACATATACAGTCTATTCCTGTTAAATTTTGTATGCCTTCTACAGAACTTCCACACAATAGACACCTGACACTGTGCAGGCAATAAGAAATTCAAATACAAAAATGTATTTATTAACCAAATAAGCAGCTGGGGCCCTGCCCCAAGTGAACACTTTATTCATATAAAAATTATTTGCCTTCTAGAGTCAGCTAGAACACAGCAGCTCTTCCCTGGAATAGAAAAAAATTAGTTTAAACTGACTCAACCTTTTCAGGCTCTGTTTTAATTTCGGCCAATGTGGGTGAGCTCCCCTCCATACAATCATCAGCAGGCGTATCCTCAGGCTCTTCTTTTACCTTGGGACTGTTACAGGAGTCCTGTACTTCTTGCTTAACAATATTCAACATAATATTTAGCGGGTTCTCTACAGGTGTCTTGCTAGGAGATGGCGTTGAATCAAATGACGAGGTCTGTAAGTAAAAATTAACACCATATATGTTAATTTGCACTACCAAAACATTTCAATGGTAGCTTTTAAAACGTGATTTGAAGGTGGCAGGTGTAAAATGTTGCTTCCACAATAGGCTTGCTTTTTGTGATGATACATCTAACTCAAGCCAAGAAGGCAAAGTTTTTAAAAAGCAACCTAAAGCCACCAAACCCAACTTCATTGTTATTGTTATTTTTAAGTAATACTATTTTGAAGAGCTAGTTTATTATTTGCCATGCTTTGGAAATAATGATGGCTGTCTGAATATCCTCCTCTTTACATGAATGAATGTGCTTTACAGCACATTTAAAACACAACATTCTATTTTTTTCAATCTATAGACTAACCTAACCAACACATTTAGCAGATCTGATACATAAACCTACAGAAAATAATGCACTTACATTTTGATAATCTTCGTAGCATGACGGATGGTATATCTGGAGAGAGAAGACAATCAATCTTAATATCTACATAATTTAAAAGGCATAGAAGAATACACTGCAAAGCAAATGCAACTTTCTTTTTCATACAATCACAAATTTCACTAAAGTCACTGTACACAATACTGTATAGTTCTTCTGCACAAACTCAAGTCTTCGGCCTCCATTTGCTAATACAGTGGTACCTCGAGTTATGAACAGTCCTGCTTACAAATGCTTTGGGTTATGAACTCCACAAACCCAAAAGTAGGTGTTCCAGGTTGCGAACTTTGCCCCGGGATACGAATGCAATCCGCTTCTAGGCCGCGAGAGGCCTATGTAGGGAATGTTAAGTTAAGAAAGGACTTCCAGGTAACCTGAGGTACCACTGTATTTTACTGTGTTTGGCACAGCACAGCTTGCTTTAAAAGTGCAGTCATTTAACCATTTCTAGAGGGGCAGCTATGATAGTTTGTTGCAGCAAAAGCAAGAGTGTGTCTTGGGGACATGAAAGACTAACAAATTTATTGTGGCATAAGCTTAGTGGACTAGTCCATTTAATCAAATGCACAAAAGCTTACGCTTTAATAAATTCATTAAGTCACAAAACAAAAGATTATTTAGCCAAAACCTGGTAATCAAAGTCATAGTTTTTCCTCTGTGCTGCCACCAAATATATATTCAACATTACCTTCTCGTCTACTCGAATGGCATTTTTTAGGTGCCACTCTTCCTCTTCCTCATCCCAATATTGCTCAAATTGTTCCTGGCAGATTTCACAGCTCTGAAATGTAGGGAAGCAGTTAAAAGAGCAGTATTTACATAAACAGTGCACTTGTCCTTTTACTCTCAGTTCACCAGAGAAGTAATTTCATTCAAGTAAAAGGCAGGTACAGTATAATTGCAACAATTCTGGGCCTTGCTATTATCAACATATTAAGACTGCGAAATTCTGCTCTTTAAATGTATGAAGTGGTATCAACCCATAGCGGCCATGCTTTTGAAATTACTGCTACAACCAAATTCCTTAAGAGGAATAAATAGGAGTGTTTTAAAAGGGATTCTCAAGAACAGGAGGAGGGGGGGGGGGGAGAGAGAGAGAGAGAGAGAGGGGGGGGGGGGGGGAGGTTTGGGTGAATTCACATTTAGCTTATAGAGCTTTGCTGTCATCTCATCCTTCTTACCATAAACCTGCATCTACAAAGAAAGATTTATCTTCCGCAGCAGATTTTTAAAAATAAAATACACTTGCACGCTTCATATCTTTATCTAATGCAGAATGTTGGAAATATAGTTAGGAACAAAAGTAAGGATTTCTGCAGAGTCAAGCCAGTCTCAAGAAGCAAGTTTACTGAGGGCAGCTTACCTCATCTGCCCCAGCTGGGCCGGCAGGGACACTTTGAAACTCCTTCTCCTTAGCAGCTTCTTGTGTTTTCAACACAACTTCTTCATGCACTTTCTCAAAGAACTGGCTCTTTGCACGTTCCTCTAAATCGGCTATTTCTTCGAACTCTATCCAGTCCTAAATAAAAAGATATCGACAAAGCCAATTTAAGATCCCAGAGTTCTATCTTTTACTCTGCTCACGCAACTTTCCACAATACAGTTCTGCACAAATCTTTAATTATCCTCTCTGGTTCTGTTTCTTAGGATCAGGATCACAGCATATAGGGCACAGTCTTCCGAATCCTTACTCTTGTAAGAAAACAAAAAAACACTAATCCATCACCATTCTAAAAATCCTCAATCCGTAAGAGCTTCTTGAGCAATACGCTGAACTTGAAGGGCATGCACCATTCACCTAGTAACACATCGGTGACAAGCTTTTCATAAATCTCACGGGCAGCACAGAATCCACCCACTCATGTTTGTTTAAGCCAAAGTCTACCAGTAGTACAACACCTGTGCACAATTAATTCAGGCATGCAAGGGAAGAATATTTATCTCTGTATGACTATTTCCTTAGTCACAGGAATCTCAGATTTTCAATTTTTTTTTTAATATTTAACCCCTGCAAGTGCAAAGAGGTTCCTGAAAACTCATCTGCAAACACGACACTTTAAGAAGCAGACACTGTGACATCTGACCACCAGAGGGCAAACTTGTGACGCTGCTCCCGCACTAGCCAATATAGGGAGAAAAGTGTGTGAAGCCAAGCAGGAAGCTACAGGGGCAGAACACAGCCAGCCAACTACTATAAAACAGGAAGTAGGTGCCCTCAAGGATCTAAGAGGGGAAGCTTTATAAAAAGGATCGAAACTACAATTTGTGAGGGATCTGGTGACATTTCGAGGCAGAGGCACTGCCCAAATGGAACTCGGTGCCTCCAGAAAGCTGAGCTTTCAGAAGCAGAGAGAATTTAAGATGGCGTTTGAAGGCTCATGCTGTTTTAAGTGCGTATGATCTTGGTAGTATGTTTTACTGTTATGCACCTGAATCCTTTGGAACAGGGCAGGCAATCAATTTAACATTAATTCTCTACCCTGAGGTGAAACACACTGAGCTGCCACTTACCGTTAAGCTGTAGTACCATCTTCTGTGAGTGACTTTCCGGCTGACGTCCTTTTCCGTGCGGTTCTGACGATAGTGCCAATCCAAATGGTCTGCATATACATCTGTCTGTGAAGTTGTGAACCTCATTCCACAAGAGTAACACTGAATGCCAGTATAGAGCCGGTTTATAATGCTATCGTATCGCCTGAAAACAAGTCGGAAACTAGTTAGCAGCAAATTATGGCAGTTAGTTTAGGGAGAGAAAATCATGCAAGCTTCAAATAATTCTGTTAAGCAAATAAAAGACAAAACACGTTTCAAGTTGGAAGATTGCTAAAATAATTTATAATTTAACAAGCACCAATCAGTAACTTGCACGCTAAAGAACAGGCTCTAGGGCAGGTGGACTAGAACTCTGCCACCTAAGTTAAGAAAAAACTGGGGACACCTTTCCCATCCAAGAATTAGAGGTCTTGTCCATTAAGCTGGGGCAGGGAGGCTCATGAAAACAAGGCAGGTTATGCACGCCCATGAATGAGAGAATAAATGTGCCAGGAAGAAGCCAGCCAGCACTTTCAGTATATGGAACTGCATTGGGAATCAAGACGCTGTCACACAACTTTAAAAAGGCCCACAATAAACCATGAAACCTTTTTATCTAGATCGGAGACCTATAAATCCCAATATACTATCAGTGGTTAATTCTGAATGAATATACTTGACTTACCAAAGTGATATTTAATACTTATCACACACATAAATATAGCACTCTCACTGTCCTTAAAACAGCAATTATTTGACTTTCGCAGTTAAATTCAAGTTAGATCAACAGTTTGATCTAAAACTGTTAAATGGCTTACTTAAGTCAACATGAGATGCCTAGGTACATTCTGTGTTACCCACCCGCCCCAACAAATATACTTACTGTTTTAGTTCTTCTATAACGAAGTTAGTTAGGTCTGGGACATCTTGATCCTCAGACTGGTCTTGATCCTCCTCTTCCTCCTCTGGAGCTGGTTGGGCAGAAACTTCACTGACTTCTAAACAAATGAGGTACGTTGTTAGCGTCCTTTCAAAACTGCATCATTGTCAAATTAAAGCAGGCAGGTCTAAAACACGACAGTACTTCTCTGTCCCTAGTGATTACTGTATTGTTAACAGGGGAGGGGGACGTGCAAAGTGCTCCACAGAAAAGGTGCCAAGAAGGGGGGCTGGGATGAAATGGTCTGGCAGGCCTAACCAGACCTGCAGGTCAGAGGTTCCCCATCCCTGTATTATAGCAAGGTTCAGTAAGGTTCAGCGTCTCCACCCCCATCACTCAGCCCAGACACTGAGATCCAGCTCTGATGGCTTTCTGGTGGTTCCCAAACTGCGAGAAGTGAAGCTACAGGGAATCAGGCAGAGAGACTTCTCAATAGCGGCGCCCACCCTGTGGAAGGCCTTCCCAACAGATGTTAAGGAGAGGAGTAATTATATAAAATTTAGGAAACATCTGAAGGCAGGGAAGCTTTTTAAGGTTTAATGTTTTACTATGTATTTATATATGCTGGAAGCTGCCCAGAGGTACATTTGTGCAGGGTACAAATAATTATTTTTATTAGTAACACACATGGCAAACTTCTTTCAATTCCTCCAACTTTGTATCTTGACTTTAAAAAGCAAAACACAAAAGCTATTCCCAATTATATGCCTTTAAAACAGGATACAATGGATCTATTTCTCAATCTAGCCAGTTCTGAGTAGCAAAGGAGGAGGTCAATACTGCTGATTTTGAACAGCAGCTGCTATTAAACCCATTAACTGTTGCAAGATGCTTAGACAAAACATATGTAGTATCATACATACCAGCTTCTGTCATAACAGCCTTTAACATTTTAACCATTCCTCACAGAACAAAAAGGTAAAAGTTATACTTACGAGCTGAAGTTGAATCAGTCTGTAAAACTTTGAGAATCCCTGTAGAAAGTAGTTTTGAGAATAATTCATTTACATCTAGTTGTCCAAGATGATTATCAGGATAGGAAAGAGGAGCGTTCCCTAAAAATGGGACAAAAAATGACACTACTTTCAAATAGCTCTAAGACTTAAACAAGATCATATGGTTCACAGTCCAAAACATTTTACGTTCCCTTTCCTTATCTTCACTCTTCCTTTATTCTAAAGCTCATTTTCAATTTCAGTTGCTTCTATTCTGCTCACAGTTCTCCATACAGTGGTACCTCTACCCTGACCGTTAGGTCTAGTCACGGACAACTCTGGGATTGTGGTGCTCATCTCCCTCTAGAGAAGCCGGCATTTGTCCACAGACAGCTTCTGAGTTATGTGGCAGAGCATGGAGACGCTGTTTACCTTCCCGCCGGAGCAATGCCTATTTATGTACTTGGCACTTTTGACGTGCTTTCGAACTGCTAGGTGGGCAGGAGCTGGGAACGAGCAACAGGAGCTCACTCCATCACAGGGATTTGAACCACCGACCTTCTGATCGGCAAGCCGTAGGCTCAGTGGTTTAGACCACAGCGCCACCCACGTCAAATTGTTGTTTTATAGCAACAATTAAAAGAGTTATTTTCTTGCTAAATGGGAGTGCATAATTTTTGCTTGAGGATTTCTGCTTGCATATCCATTATTTCAGGATATAGCTCATGAGATACAGTAGATAACATTCCCTAACCAAGTGGCAACTGTTCTGCACCTGGTTCCCCCTCCTCAACTCCAACCATTATTTTGACATGGCTCCAGTTGACTAACTTTGGGGTTATAGTAAATAGGGAAGTAGCCCTGGCAAATCTGAGGTTTGTTCAGGATTGATGCAAAATCTCCTTTATTTGGCTCTCCAGATATTGGTGGACTACAGCATTCATTAGCCCCGGCAAGCATGGCCAATGGTCAGGAATGATGAGAGCTGTAGCTCAGGAACATCTGGAATGTCAAAGGTTCTCCACAGCTGCCTCGTTGGCAGCTGATAAACGTTTTAGTAAAAGGACCAAAAACAACAACTCACCCTTTAAATACTGACCTGGTTGATTTTGGACAAAGCTTCCAGGATTTTGTGCATGAGCTGCTAAGAGAGGCTGCCCTGGATTGTAAGGTACAGGTTGAGTAGATGCTACCGACATAACAGGAACCTGCCAAGAGGCAAATGCTGTTTTAGTCAGAATATTCAGCTATTTCACTGTTAAATTCCAAATCAATGAATGGTGTTTGGTTTTGCATTTAGTTACAACACAGCACAACTCTATTTTACAGAAGTAAAATATCAATGAGGTGAACAGTATAAAAATAAAACTTTAAGCATTAATACTAAAACCAGATTAAATCAACCCACTTTCTGGGACAAAGTGCTCCATCTATATTAATATTACGTATTTCTTTCAAAACTGCTCATTTTATCTTTATTTGGTAAATTTTAGTACATCTACTTATTTTTAAAGTTTGATTTGATCTGTATTTTTAATTAAAACTTTGTACTATTTTATGTAAACCATTTAGCAGGTTTTTCTATTAAGTGGTATATTCTATTATATACATATATTGTATATGTTATTATATACATATTGTTAAATATGTTAGCAAAATATTGGCTTTCGTTGTGCTTCCAAGAAGTACCTCAAATTCCAAGAACTATACAAGCACACTGGTGCTTAAGAGTGTTGGACTAGGGCATGGGAGACCATGATTCAAATTCCCAGTGTGCTGTGAAGATCACTGGGCGACTTAAATTAAGCTGAGCCTAAGTGTCAGGCAAGAGTTGCTTGTGAGGATGAAATGGCAAGGGGGATTATGCCACCCATATCCCCTTAGAGGAAACGTAAGATATATGTGTAATAATAACTAATTTGACTACCATTATTTGATTTTCCCCCTTACACACTATCTCTCTCTGTCTCTCAATAACTTCGGCCAAAAACAACAAAAACTCAACTCCCCCCCCCCCCGCAAAAAAACCCCAACTTTTGAGTCCACATTTTCACCTTCTAAAATATGGCAACCCTAACTTAGCCCTACCTGCCATGAACAAATATCTATATCTACACACACATATACATGAAACACTCTCCTGTTACTGAACATGCAGAAAAGAACAAGCATATTATATATGAACAAGTATATGATAAATTTAAGTCTTGAAAGCCCCTTACCTGCTGAGGCTGCTGAACATTTCCCGTCATACCACTGAAGTTTCCATACTGAAGATTCTTGTCATCATAGTAAGGTCCAGGTGCCCTGTTAATAGTGTTAGGAAAGTTCTGTGCTCCAGAACCAGGTGGCCCATTGAAGTTTGGTCCTTGCGGGTTATCAAATATTTGCTCAGTTCTCTGGAATTGCATTCCTTGTGATGGCGCATTATAGGGTGGCTGATTGGGAGGTTCATTGTAAGGGCCAGTTTGTCCATAAGGTGGTGTTTCGAGTCTTGAGGCAGGATGATTAGCTACATTTTCAATTCTTGGACCTTGATGACCAAGAGGCATATCAAATCGTGTTGCCTGCTGGTGTTTAGGATCTTCAAACCGTTGAGGTATTGGTGCATCAAATCTTGGGGGTATCTGCTGACCCGGAGGACCATCAAACCGAGGTTGTGTCTGCTGAGCAGGGCCCATTTCAAACCTTGGACCAGGTTGCACATGTAATCCATCCAGTCTTTGCATAAGTGATGGCTGACCAGGTTGACCATCAAATCTTGAATGACAGGCATCAAACCTTGGCCCTGTTTGGTTAATAGGTCCTTCAAACCTAAGTCCACCTCCAGCCTGGCCTGAAGGCCCCTCAAACCTGGGACCAATCCCAGACTGACCATGAGGCCCCTCAAATCTGGGACCAACACCTGGTTGACCATGTGGCCCTAAAGGCTGCCCATGTGGCCCCATAGGCTGTCCATGAGGCCCTTCAAATCTCGCTGGCTGCCCATGCGGACCCATAGGCTGTCCATGTGGACCTTCAAAGCGCAAATTGCCTCCTGGCTGGCCAAGAGGTCCCATTGGCTGCATATGAGGTCCTTCAAATCGCATGCCAGCCGCTGGCTGACCATGAGGCCCCATAGGTTGGCCATGGGGGCCTTCAAACCTCATTCCACCTCCTGGGGGACCATGAGGCCCCACAGGACGGTCATGAGGCCCTTCAAACCTTATCCCACTTGAAGGTTGGCCATGTGGACCTTCAAACCTCATTCCACCAGAAGGCTGGCCATCAAACCTCATAGTACCTGAAGGCTGATCGTGTGGTCCCTCGAACCTGATCCCAGATGACTGACCATGTGGTCCCTCAAACCTAATCCCAGCAGATGGCTGACCATGAGATCCTTCAAACCTTATCCCACCTGAGGGCTGACCATGGTTCCCTTCAAATCTTATACCACTCATCGACTGGCCTGTGGGCCCCTCAAATCTCAATGCTCCCCCTGGCTGTCCCATAGGATTCTCAAACCGTATAGCAGTCCCTGCACCAACTTGCCCTGAGGGCCCTTCAAACCTCAAGGGACCACCACCCATCTGTGCTGGTCCATCGAACAGAGAACTTTTTCCTCCAGATTGTCCTGGGGGCCCGTCAAACTGAGATGCTGGCTGGCCCAGGGACCCCTCAAACCTTAAATTAGTCTGTGGTTGTGGTCCTTCAATTCTAGAACTTGCATTAGCCAGCCCTTCAAAGTGAGTTCCTTGTCCATCTCCACCTGCCCTTGTTCCAGGATGTCTAGGGGAGCCCTCAAAATGAGATCTTTCCTCAATCAGTGAACTAAATCTTTGCTTTCCATCCGAAACCCCAAATCGTGATCCTGTATTCTCAGTAAATTGTTTCTCTGGTTCTTCGTATCTTGCTCTCTTATAATGTTCATTGAACGGAGACCTCCGCTCATCTCGAATACCTTTAAAACAAAACAAAACAGCACTGTTACTGCCTGAAGGCAGTAGTATAGTATAGAAAGCGTAGTATACAAAGCAAATCTACAGCACTGTGAGAAGTATTTCCCCAAAATTATCAAACCTGAAAACTCCAGTATATTTTTGCTGCACTTCTACTGATAACCAAGAAAATATTTACAGTTTCTTGATTTTCCCTAACTATAATACAGATAATGGAGGTATTTTCCCCAAAGCTCCTTGTACCTTTGGAGGAGTTGGACTCATCGTGTCTTCTCCGGCTGTCATGAGGTGAATTTTCAGAATATGGTCTGTTACTACCAACAGGGGAATGCCGCCTTGATCTTTCACTGAATTGACTCCCCGATTTGCTTTTTGTTTGTTCACAATCCATTCCAGAAAGAAATGTCTCATTCAAGTGTCTCTCGAGTAAAATATCTTCAGGATCCATCATGTTGAGTCTCTGAAATGAATGCTGAACTTGCGTTCTTTTTAGCTTAGCTTTATGCTCATGATATATTAAATCCGCATCAGACAACAGGGGCTTCTTTTTCGAAATTCCCTTTTCACCTGTGGGACTATCCCACACATTGCACCTGTGTTTTCCTTCCTGATACTGGATAATTTGGCGAATCTGATGGCACAGAACAAGAAACTCATCTTGCGTTATTTCTCCAGATGACAGTTGTTCATTAGCCTGTGACAGGAGAAAACGTTAAAGAGTTAAATTTGGAAGGCTTGTTAGGAAAGAATATGTGAATCTATAAAAAGTTAATACATGTTACCTTCTTAAGTAACTCTCTCTTGTTTGCCAAGTCCAGTTCTTTCGGAATCTGCAAATTCGCATCCACACTTAATCTATGTTGCTGCTTTGGTGTGCGAGGTGATGTAACTCCTTTACTACTGGTTGCCCAGGTGTCCCTGTGCCTCTGATGAGGTGATTTAGAAAGTCCTTCGTGTTCTTCAGTTGGCTGGGGGCTGAAATCCACAGAAGCAAGAATGTTAACTTGACACAATCTCCCAACATAGTGTGATAAAAACAACTATTTAGCATCATACCAACACGGTTATTCTTTGGCAGTATCTTCAGATCTATACCTACTACGGCAAATTAAATTTACCTCATAAATGCCAACTTACTTTTTATTTTCTTGCCAACCAGATTTCCACCTTTTGTTTGACTTGGAACTTGACCAGTTCTCCACATTCTCTTTAGGTTCTGAGTTTGCTTTTGAAGAATGCAAGTTCATTCCTTCCTGCGGTCGGTCTTCATGAGTTTTCTTCGGCCTCCTTGAATCTCTCACTTCCTGCTTCCTTTTGTTAGAGCTCCTTTCTTCCCGTATTCCCTGCCCAAAGTCCTCTGCGTGGGATTGCTTTGGTCCTGACACCCGAGACTTCGCAGTTTTAGGTCCAGGAGAGAGACTTCTGAGCCGTCTTTTGGGTGACCTCCTGTCTCTTCGTTTTGGAGAATGGGAAGATGGTGACCGAGATCTAGGGGAACGTGACCTTTTCCTGGTACCCGACCTTCCTAGCTTTCCAACCTGTTTCTCTGACTCTTCAGTATTGGGATCTTGCTTTTGGACAATGCCATTAATTATTTTGGTTCTACCACTGACTGGTCTATGCTCTTCTTTGTCTTTTCTCTCCATGCATCTCCTCTTTTCTTTCAGATCATCATCTTTACCATCTGGCTTCTCTAGAAGATGTTTTTTCAATCTTGGATCTCTCTTGCTTATTTCAGATACCCTGGTGTTCTCACTTTCTTGGTTTCTAGTATCTTTAGCATGAAGCAGCTTGTTCTGCAAGGGAGATGGAGACTTCAATTTTGAATCAAATTGATCAAACTCTTTCTTTTGAGATTTCTCATTCTGTTTTTGTCTTTCTTGCTTTGATGTACTTTGTTTTTCAGCCTGTAGTGTTTTGCTGACCTTTGGATCAGCCTGATTGACTGGACTAACTGTAAAATCTTTCCTATGACTTTGATCTTTAGAATGGGAAGAATGTTGACTTGTTCTATTAAGACGAGGGTCTCTCTTGGCCGTTTTGACATCATGGAGTGGAGAGAGACGGCTTTTTTCAGGTGGCAGACAAACTTGATGAGGAGCTTTAACTGGCATGTGAGATGGTTGTGGAACATGTGGCTTCACAGGTGCTTGATTCAAGCTGGATCCACTTTGCTGACCACTAAGAGAAACCGCCTGAAACAAAAGGTAATAAAAAGGAGCAAGTATTTACAACACTAGCACTTAAAAAACCTTAAGTGTTTCTCTTACCTACTGTACAGCATAAAAATTCAAGGATAGGTTTGAAAGTATGGACTAATTTTTGCGTTCTAATTATACATAAGAATGCACCTACATATTAGAAAAGAGAACTTGCAATAAAAGGGATATAAGTTACTAGCTTTTTGGATAAGCCTCTATATTTTAGAATTTTCTTGCAATACTCATGATGTCTGTGAATGTGTCAAAAAATATACTCATCATTTCCTATCTCAGATTGTAAGGGAATTTTAGGTTCCTTCACTGAAGGTCAATAATTACAAGGTATGAATCAATAAACGTTCATTGCCCTATAAGATGACGGAAAATTATGCAGTATTTCCAATATACGTATTTTTTAACCATTTTAGTTTTTTGATAAATTATACTTATAGGGCATAAATGGTATTTCTGTGGCCGACATAAACATAGTATAGAAACTTCTTGACGACATTAAAACATGCTCTGCAATCCTGTATTCCAAACAGGGATGGCAGGGAACATGTGGCCCTCCAGATATTGAGACTACAACTCCTACCATTCCTGAGCGTTGGCCATGTTGGATTGAGGCTGATGAGACTTGGAGTCCAACAATATCTGAAGGGCTGCAGGTTTACACGGCAAGCAAACCATGAAAGATTAACACATCACAAAATATGACACCACACACAAATTGGTTCTGGAAGAAAACCCTTTGTGGTTACTTATGAGCTAGTCTATACATGACACTTGCTATGGTAATAAATACCTGTGGGGTATCAAATCTCTCCTTGGTCAATGTTTTTCACTTGCATGGAAGAAAACTCACAATGTGATGGTCCCAATCTCAAGCCCTGGGTTCTACTAAACAACAGCCAGGGGTGTGGAATTTGCTATACACGGAAGTGCGATTCACGGACCAAGTGTAACATATAGGTTTTACCATGACGCTAGAGGTAGTAAACATTGTGCCCTCAAGGTTGAATGGCCATCTGTCATGGATGCTTTAACTGAGATTCCTGAATTGCAGGGGGTTGGACTAGATGACCCTTGGGTACCTTCCAACCCTTATGAGTCTATGAAGGTGTTGGTACACTACAACTCTCAGCCTCCCTTGCCATTGGCTGATGTGAATTTGTGGAGGGTGCTAGACCATGTGTCCAAATTAATAACCTCAAAACATGGTAGAAAAACCTATTCATATTTTTATTAACTTGTTGAGCGTATGAAAGCAAGGTTACAATCTGTATTGCGGCTTGCCCCACAGATCAAATGAAGAAATTTAATAGTCTTACAAAGGCTCCACCAAATAAAGACAACTGAAATGGGCTAGTGACAAACACTGGTCATGTTTTGCTTTGCTTGCCGACATGCTACAGCAGTCATTTCTATCCTACTCACCAGCTGTGCTTTAGTCTGCTCTAGTTCCAGTTCTAATTTTTTCTGTTGAAGTTCTAACAACTGTTTTTGTTTTGCTAGTAGCTGTTGTCTTATTAGCTGCTCTTGAGTCAAATTCTTTTGTATTTCAGGAACAACTGGAGTAGAGGACACAGCAGAACAGGACACAGGAGGAGGACAGACTGCAGGGCTAGGTGCAGGTGGTTCCTCAGGCTACCAAGAAAATGGTAAAGAACACGATTCTTATTTGTGGGGCAAAGCAACCAGCAGTTAACTCAAAGCTAAAAATGTTCCATTGTTTCAAAATTCTTCATTTTTGTACATTTAAATTAGAATGCATAAGCAATGTCAGACTTTTAACAGAAGTTTAATGCTTTCACCTCATTTATGTTTTGAAAGTACAATCCCTACCATAATTACCAGTCCTTTCTTGTCACCTCAAAGCATGCGAAATTCAAAGGCCTGAACACAAACTCATATAAACATAGTTTAAAGCAGCATTTAGTTGTCGAAACTTACCGATTTATTTAAAAACTTAGGATTCACATGGATGCTAGAAGTATTCACATTAGGGGGTAGCGGTTTAATTGGCCAAGCAGGGTCTACTGAATTCACCCGGACATCAAGGGCATAGAGTTTCTTCAAAGGGAAAATTTCATCCCACGTGGAACGCAATTTAAATAAACTTTTCCTAGTATTTTCATCCACCTAAGAAGAACAGAACAATTCTATGGCTTGTTAAGTTAATAAAACATTTGTTATGCTTCTTTCTACAACTCAAGACCAGATACTGTGTTCTAAAGCTGTACTCTAAAGCTGTACTGTAAGTAATTTCGTTGTCCCCGAGAGGGGGCAATGACAATAAAGATATTATTATTATTATTATTATTATTATTATTATTATTATTACTCCTGCTCATTTGTGTGTACTGAAGTGCCACTGAAATTAGTAGAAATCAGGTGCACACAGCTGAACGATGGGCTGTGGGCCTCCATGTAACGGGATGGATCAAGAAATAAGCACACATAACAGAACTAGCAGCAGCCGATTTCCCTATAATGCTATGGGGTTAGGGAATCAAGCTGAATGCGGTGGGCTTCACCATATTTCTTCAATCCCCTGTGCACAACCTATCCCATTCAGCAGGGTTCCTTGACCCTCATTGGAGTATTTTCTCGACATAGAAGTCAGCTTCTGCCAGTACCGTGATGTACTTGCCCCCAGGTCCAACATATTGTGATTTGCACAGTACCATATACATTTGAAAACAGTAAACCCTCCACATGTGTTATAGACACAGCCATGGTATCTTTTTATTTTTACATTTTATATTATCCCAACTCAACCATCAAGGCAGAACAAGTTCACAGAACAAGTTCAATATCACAATATCCAGATAATTTTCATTTCCCAATGTTTTCATACTGCATCTACTATTCCTGGTAAAGATATAAACCCAATACAGGCAATTCAGTGAGTACTGCATTGATACTACAATCTTATGCACTTACTCCAAGCAAATCCTGAAGCTGAGATATACTGAGCAAAAATGCCTAAGATTAGGCTGTTAAATAGCTCAATCTTGTCTCAAAATATATTAATTCTTCTCCAGCTAAAGCTTCATACTACCAGTCAGAAAGTATGTATGGCTTAAACAGGCTCACAAGGGTTTGTCTCAATTTTTATTAATATCATTAAGAGATTTAAGATTAAACAAAACTTGATAAAGGGAAGCAAGCACTAATCCAATTATTTTGAGCAATTCCAACCCTTTATTAAACAGCACTGGGGAACGCTAATTAATTCAAGTGGCATATTCTTATTTCCTTTAATGATTTATGCAAAACTGTTCACATAAAAATTATAAATATGCATTCTGTATTTTTTTTAAAAAAAAACACCCCAATCCTCTGGCCAACCCAGTTTGAGAAATCCCAGCCATAAGCAATTGCTCAGAAATTAAAGTGAAACATAAAAAGACTGCAGAAGTGAAAAGGCTGGGAGTCAGATAATGAAAGGTGCTCATTATCAAAATATAAACTTTCAGAATTCTTGGCAGGCAGGTTCGATTTAAGTATCTAATGTTTGCATACACTACTATAAATGAATGAAAACATAACTTATTGTATAATCAAAATGAGAAGTGTTAAGAGTGTATGCAAACACACACAAGGTCACTGATTTCTCTGCAAGGCTAAAATATCTTATGCATGAAAAGTTCAGCATTGTAATAAATGGCAAAGCTAAAGATCAAACAGTTTTCTAATACAGGCCCTCTCACTCTGGATATGCTCTACACATTTCCAACTATGTACTGCTACACTTTTTAAAATCCTTGTTTTCTTAATATAACTGGAGTGTGAATACAGTCTAAATATGAAAGGTCCTACTGCATTCTTTGCACTTAGTACCCAAGAAAACCCAAGACTGAGTGTCAAGTTATTTATTTATACAGCAACAAGTTTGAAAACGATTATGAAAGCACATATATATGTATATATACCTTTTCAAACACATTAACAAATGTTGCAACTAGGTTTTTAGTAAACGCAGCAAGATATTCTCTCCCAACATTCTTGACAATGGAGTCCATAAGGTACATAACAGGAAGTTTCTCATTAGAAGGAGCCTGGAGTAATAAGAAGAAAACTTGAGACTTTTAGTTATAACAAAAACATGTTGATTTCTCTTTTAATTTAGAAGTTACCATTCCCCAACCCACCATATCTTTATTTTGGAACAATTATTATGTAAAAGGTTGTTTTCGTAAGCTAACAAGCTCAACACCGCCCCCCCCAAAGAGTTTAGCTCTATTTGGTAGAGTGTTTTTCTTTAAGAGGAGGGGATACTCAACCTCTGCAATGGCAGAAATAACTGGCCCATGTTATGGTTAGGGGTGTCCAAACCAACCATACTATACTCTATTTAAATACACACTAGCTTCTGCTGGGATCTCTAGAAGGAAGGACATGGAATAACTTAAAAGATTTGCAAGTCCCATAAAGAGGGGGGATTCCAAGCGCATGGACCAATGGTGAATACCGATGTCTGAGTGAGCCATATTTGGAATAGTTACTTTGCTGCAATCCAGAAAAAAATGCTATGTCACCAAGTCTGACCAGTTGAAGCAATTCGACTCAGATGCTCTCAAAGCTATATTCAAACCATCCAACCCGAGCCAAAAAAAGAAGAGTATAAATCCATAATGAAGCTATGGTGTTGAATAGTCGGGATTATAACTGGAACCAAAGACTGGCACGGAAGGCAGTCTTCAAGTCTGGACACTCTTCAATGCCCAAGGAGCCAAGTTGGATTTTTTCGCCATACATAAGACGGGCCCCAAGTCCGTGCAGCGCAAACTGTGTGCCGTTGTGGCTGCATGTCCAAAGAAAATGGAAGCCTTCTCAAGTTCTGTTCAAAATGAATGTTAATGTCTCATCCATATCAGGAAATGGCAGCAAGCTTCCAGAAAGCATCAACGTGTATTATAAAGACTTGTTGGGAAGGATAATTGCTTATTAACTGTCTTCCTTTTCAAGAGGGGTAACTTAATTCCCATTTACCACCCAACAACTCTTAAGAAAAAAAGCTAGCATTTCTGTGCAGTTTAACATCTGGCAACTCGCAGGGTCTGCAATAACTGTAAAAATTCCATTGTCCAAATGATATTGTCCTTGACTGTCCTTAAAACTAGTATTTTCCCCACTAAATTGTGAAGAAATTTGCAGAAAACTCTGGCAACTTATTTTTTAAATTGTGAGAAAACCTGAACCACCCTTGATTTATCTGCACCCTTAAAATGTGTGGCTTGGAGTTTTTTTATGCACAAAGATATGCAAACCATTTCATCTGAAATTTGCTTCAAGGGAGAATTATACCAGTAAGTCTTCAACCAGGTGGGGCTTCTACCAAATTGCATATAGTGACAAAATAATAATGGAGGGAATTATGCCTTCATATGAAACACAAGACCACCAGACAAGGCATACGGGGCATGTAAGGAATAAGTATTAGCTCCCCAACAGCTTGGAAATGAAAACTGGGCTATGTACATAGAGATCTGATTTTACGCGCTACAATAGGGCTTGGGAAAGCACATGGGACACCTGTATCCTTTTTTAAACCCCGTATGTGTTATCCTCAGACTTCCAAGGACAGCTGGCAAGGAACACAGCTGACTTTAAAGATCTTATTCCCAAAAGTTATGTTCTATTTTCCATCTTTAAATATGAACAGCAAAACTGCTGCATCTGTATGTCATCATGTGCTCACACGAGCTGTGAAAACAACATGTGAAGCTATAGTGAAATAAGGCAGCAAGCCTGTAACAGGATCTGGTTTTAGGAATTAGGAAGCAACCCCCACCTTTTAACGAATTGAATGCCACTTTTGCGAACCATACTTCAGTTACCATACTTCCCCATTAGTTTCTAAAAGAAAGCGCAGTGGGATGTTGGAGGTCCACCCCTCAAGTAGAGACAAACCCAAGTTAGAGATTATCCAGCAGTTGCAGAAGGCAGGAAGGCAACACAAACCACTAAGAAACTGAAGGTAAATTAACCTCAAGCCTATCTGCAGTGAAACCATGCCCAGAGTTTGCAACAGAATGCTTGCTGCACTCCTTCAAACGTCATAAATGAGTGTTGATAATGTGTGGGTCTGTGTATTTTTGATGGACTTCACCAAAGGTTGAGCCTTCCTCATAACTCCATTGTACCCAGGCCGTAGAATAATTTAACACTTGGAAACAGATTCTGCACTACACCCGGTAAATAAAAAGACAAATACATATTTCATACATTTTATTTACATTTTAGGAATACCAGTCACACATTTCAAAGTCATTTATTTAAAAATGTAATAAAAACCACTCTGGTTTACACTAAATAGAAACTGTCCCCAGACAACACTTTCCTTCAAAAGTGGTTTTCAGAGAACTCAAATCTCTTGTTTCATCCTGGCCACTAATGACAGCTAGGCAAATCTAATTAGAAGCACAGGTTGTAGATATCTTTAAATACACTTAAGGGGTATGTAACCACCCTCACCCCACTCTAAGATAACAGTACTGGAATTCATAGTGTGTTACGTAGTTCCAGTCATGAACAGAGAAACCGAAAATATTAAGAATAAGTATGGGAAAGTGTCTAGAGAATACGATGTAGTTAGCCAACCTACATTTTAAACAGCCTTCCCTATTAGACCTTTAAATTTTACTTTACTTTTAAATCATCTTAAACTCCTGATTAAATTAGCAATTAAAAAGCCCAGTAACCTAGAAGAAGCCAAGGGAGGTGGGAGGGAGAGGAAGATGAGCAATAACTGAGATTATTAACTGGAATAGGGATGTTACTCTATCGCTATTTAAAATAAGGTTTGAAAGCCCCCCCCCCAGGAAAAGGTGTTATAAAACCTAAACTACATGTAACCAGCTGACTTCTATCAGAAATTGACTGGATTGGGAGTCTACTCTTTCTTTTTGTATCATATGCCTCACCGGCGCCATGTTGGGATTGCACAGGCAGCTGCGGTTCCTTCAGACAGGGTGGAACACTTGTTTCCCTGCCTTAATGAATGGGCTGCTCTAACAAGGAGTGGATCATACACACAGGCACATGCATCCTTCTAATTTGGTACACCTCTATTACTCAGAGCAATTCAGGAGCACCCCAACATCTTCTATTTCAAAAGAATAAAATAAAGAAGGGGGCTTATAAAGGAATAAAGGAATCCTTGATTGTAAAGCCTTATCTCCTTTAGCCTGATTACTGCTAAACGATTAAGAAAAATGACAAAATATTGTGGTACAGCTAACTTGAACTAAGGTTGAAACATGTTACTTGTGGGGGCAAAGCACGGCTATTGCTGCACAGTCACTGCCAGGCCGCCATGTTGTACGCCTCGTTTATGCATGCTTGTGAAACCCAACAAACATTTCCTGAATTGCTTGAGATGGATAGGTAAGGGAATCAGGCCTTACATTCAAATTTGCTGTGCTCTTCCAAGATTTCCTTGCACTCTCTGCTACTGCCAATAAACAGCTGGCACTCCCCCCCCCACCTGACTTCCCTCTACCAGTCTGTTTCATTTCCCCATATTCCGAAGAAGGCTATACCTTATGCTTCACTGTCTTTTCACATCCCTATGCCCCCATTTATCAATATTACTCTTTACGTTCAGCTAATATTTCCTTCTGTTTCAATCCAGCTCCACCTAGATCTTTTCCTACCTCTCTAATGCTGCCTTCATCAAAACCCATGCCCTATCTTTATTCCCCAAGCTGGGAGGGATTCCCCTTGCCACAATTTCAAAATGCCCAGGCTGTCCACTATCTGTTCCTAATCCCAAAGCCACCTTCTTGTTACCCCCAAGCACTTCCTTGCAGCTCCCCCAATCCGACTAGATCCCCACCATAACCCATCCCCCAAGAGCTACGGCTGACACGTTCACCTGCTTTTAGCCTATACTAGCGTGGGTTTCCCCCTCCCCACTCCGACTTTCTAGCATGCAGCTTTTCCTATAAATTTCGAGCAGATTTTCTCATTTACCGCAGCCTCTTTTCGAGGGAGGTACTTGGGCTAAAGTAAACACCACGGGATCGTCATATGCTCTTAAAATGCGCGTGAGTAAATACTCACCCTCCCGCAAAAAAACAGCAACCCTTCCTCTGACTTTTCCTTCTCTAAGGTATAAGAAATAATACTACTAAGGTTGGCTGTACCCCCCCCCCAACCGCCAAAGGCCTTTGCCTTCCTTCCCCTCCCGCAACATACCCAACCCCCCTCGCCCCACTGCTTTTCCTTCCTAGGCCTGATCCCATTTTCGCCACTAACCCCGGGGGGGGGGGAATCCCTGAACTCTTTCCTCTCATACACACGACACACACACACACACGAGGTCTAGAAAAATAATATGGCGGTGTGTTTGTTTGCGGGGTGGGGGGGTTGGGTTTTTTGCTGAGATCTGGCCCTAGAGCTATGGCAGGAGCCTGGGTAGGTAGGTTAAGTAGCTAGGTAGGTAGGTAGAGGGGGTGGGGGGGTAGGTAGAGAGAGCGTATTCGGCGTAGAGTGTATAAAAACCTTGGCGACTTGCGCCTCGATCAGCGAGACGATGTCCTTGGCGTGTTGCACGTTCTCCTCGGCCAGGATGGTCAGCATGTTGATGTGCGGCTTGCTGTTGAAGGTCAGGTCCTCGAGCGAAGACTGGTAGTCGCGGCAGGCGTCTTCCCCGCTGCTGCCGCCGCCGCCGCCGCCCACGGGCCCCTCCGAGGCCGCGCTACCGGAGCTGCTGCTGGAGCTGCTGCTACTGGAGCCGCCGCCGCCCGACATTCTTCTCTCGTCCCCCACACGCCAGAGGCCGCGCGGGGGGGAACGGCCGAGCCCCTCCGGAGAAGAGAAAAAGGAAGGGGGGAACACAGGCCGACCCCCTCACTCTCTCTTTGCTTTTTCTTTCCCCCCCCTCACACACACACTAAGCGCCTCTCTCCCGCCCCTGCGGCTGTCGACGTCGCCGGTGCCCGCTGCTACTCCCTTGCCGGCCTCTTCTGGCTCATCCTCCGCGCCGCCGCGTCCTCGTCAAGCAGGAAGCTTCGCAGGCCGCCGCCGTTTTCCTCCGCCAAGCCGCTTTCCTCCGTCTATTTCTCTCTCAGCCCACCCGCTTCGCCTCACAAACGCACGCACAAAATGGCGGCGGCTCCCGCGGCTCGCGAACGCCTTCTTCCTCCGGCTCCAACCGTTGCGTCATGCGAAAAACTGCGCCGGAGGGGGGCGGGGGCGGGCAAAAGCGCCGGGGAAGCGCCTTTTGTTCGCTGGCCGAGCCGCCATTGGCCGCCGCTGCCTCCCGAGCCTGCTCCTGATTGGAGCAGGAGGGACTCTCCCTTCTGATTGGGCCCCGCCTCCCTCGGCTCGCCGCTTGATTGAGCGGCGTCCAGGCGAGACGCGATTGGCCCGGCTCTCCACTCGCGCCGCAGATTCGCTGAGGGCGCGGCGGTCCCGCCTCTCTTTATCTCTTTTGACGTCTGGTTGGGCCTTCCGAATACAGCCCCCGCCTCCTCGTAGTAGTGTGACGTTGGGAATGGTTTGTTCTTCTCCGCCTGGATGTCGGCGGGTTCGCTCTCCCCCTCCCGCTCGGCGTCCCTTAAACTTGTTTGGTCAAAGGCCGCGCAGGAGACCTCGTTTCCTATTGGTCCGTTCGGTTGCTCAACTGTTGCTATGGGAATGAAGGCCTTTTGGGGCCTACCTAAAAGTCACAAGGCTACATTCCGCACTACTGTATAGAAAACACCACACTAGGGGCCGTTACTGGCATTTGCTGTGGTTTTGTCAATGCTGCTTAATATTTTGGATGCCTTTTGCTGATAGCCAATGTAAATTCATTACACATACAAATGCAAAACCAGTGAATTAAAGTAATTTCAAATAGGCCCAAGTAGGCTTTCCATAAACTCCAAATTATTTCAAGGAATATTGATCTCTGAATTAGATTAACGCTGCCATCTTACTGTTGACATTCGTACGTCCTGCTAATGTGATAACTCCCTTGGATACACAAATACATTTCATTTTCCCCTAAGGACAAACGGTTTCGTCTCTCTGGCATGGCATGTGATGAAACCTCCAGGAATACGTCTAGCTAGGCAGACCAATCTTTATTTAAAATTCAACCAAAACAAACTAATGACCTTTCCCAGACACGATGAAAACCCACACGGGACCCATCTTGAAGTTGTGTGGGGGAAAACAGGGTCATTTCTGTTGTGTGGTTAAAGGTGGATGTGCTCCACTTTTTTCAATGCCATACACTCACAGCCCTTAACCATTTATATAATATTTATTTTATAATGTATAATTTACATCGTGCTTTTTTAAAATGGGCAAACAGTTTCACAATCCATATTTACAATCCGTCTTTATCATTCTTCCCCACTCCCTCAGCAGCTGGGCCACCTTTGTTTTTATAATGTGTCTGTTTGATGGAGGACGTCAACTGAAGACCCTCAGGCATTGAAAGTGTGCTTTGTTTGTTTGTTTGTTTTTAGGGGGTCATATCCAGAACTGCCTCCAAATGTGTAAAAGATCTTGTTTATATGTTGTGTTATAATAATTCTAAGGTCTCAAATATATAATAAATATTCATAAATGCACATGTATCTAAATACAGTGGTACCTCGGGTTACATACACTTCAGGTTACAGACGCTTCAGGTTACAGACTCCGCTAACCCAGAAATAGTACCTCGGGTTAAGAACTTTGCTTCAGGATGAGAACAGAAATCATGCTCCGGTGGTGCGGCGGCAGCGGGAGGCCCCATTAGCTAAAGTGGTGCTTCAGGTTAAGAACAGTTTCAGGTTAAGAACGGATTAAGTACTTAACCCGAGGTACCACTGTACTAACCTTACTGTAGTTGTATTACTAACCTTGCTTTTCACTGGATCCTGCCTCCATCCATTTTCTCTGACCGATCATGGACATAGGGGACTTGGAGTCCCATAGGGAGTTGAGGAGTGAAAGCCAAACCCCAATTTTTACATCAGTTGGTATGTGTGCAGGGCAAACATCTGGCTGGTGGATGGGAGGAAGTTCTTTCAGTGCACAAAGGGTGGTTAGTGAGAAGAACCATGACAATGTGACTGGAGAGGTAGAATATATATATATCGCTCTGTTCCAGTAACAAGAAGCCGAAAGCACCAGCCTGAAGATGACGAGTGAGACCTCGTCGAAACGTCGCCTAGACACCCCAACTTTTCACGGGTACAGGAATGCAGGTTTTGGTGTCCTCGGGTGTCTTCCCGTGTAAAAGTTGGGGTGTCTAGGCGACGTTTCGACGAGGTCTCACTCGTCATCTTCAGGCTGGTGCTTTCGGCTTCTTGTTACTGGAACAGAGCAGGATCTCAGTGTTTGAGTTCCTATAAATACTGTTGAGGAGGTGTGGTGTATAGCCTCCAATGTTCTGGGCAGAGAGGAAGTTCCCAGGCTAGTGTGCCTTTTCTTCTTTTGTTCCTTAATTGCTTGAGGGATATCTTGAGTGATTTCTTGAGTGATATCCTGAGTACCACTTAGGTGGGTCATTAGGTGTGGATTAGTTGCTAAAGCTTTTGTGTCTTGACCTCTTGAACTTTGTGAAGAGTTTTTCTGAGAAGATGGCTGTACTGCTTTGTTGTGCTCTGGCTTGGCTTCGTGTATAGGGGCGAGCTGTGGTTTTGTGGCCTGTGCCAGCCAGATCTGTGTAGGGATTGCAGGGGGGTGCAGCATCCGGAGGTGCCATCGTGGTTTGGCTACTGGATGGTGTCTGTAATTTATCTGTGGAGAGGGTCTGGGTTTGGGTCTGGTGTGGTTGATTGGTGATGGCGTTCTGTGTGCCTCTGGATCTGGTGTCAGTTTTTGTGGGGAGGGCTAATTTCCAGATGTCTGGCAAGCGGGATGTGTCGTCACGCTTGTTCATGTTGTGAGGGTGTTTCTCTATCTCGATGGCTTCCATGATTATTCTCTTGTGGTGATGTTCCATGTTAGAGAGCAATTTGGAATCTGCAAAATTAATTTCGTGTCCTGTTTCTTTCATGTGTTGGAAAAGAGAGGAAGTTTTTTCTTCTTTTTTGACGGCATTCTTGTGTTCTGCGATACGTGCATTTATTCGTCTGTTTGTTTGTCCAATGTACGTGGCTGGGCAGACTTTGCAGGGTATTTCATAGACCCCTTGGTTTTCCAACTGGATTTTATCCTTGGGGTTTCTGAGGATATTGGCTATTTTTTGGTTGGCGCAAAAGGCTGTTTTGATATTGTGTTTATGGAGGATTTTGCTAATTTTATCTGTAGTGCCCTTGATATAAGGAAGGAGGGCCATGCCATTGTTTTCTTCTGTGTCTTGGTTTTTGGGGGGTGTTTCTTTTTGGATTAGCTTCGTAACCCTGTTTTGCTGGTATCCATTGGCAATTAACACATTTGAGAGATTCTGTAACTCAGTTGTCAAGTGGTCTTTGTCAGCCAGGCGTTTGGTTCTGGAGATGAGAGTCTTGGCTACGGAGTTTATTTGTGCAGGGTGGTGGTGTGATTGTGCATGTAAGTAGCGGTTGGTGTGTGTTTTTTTCCGGTAGATAGTATGTCCTAGGGAGCCATCAGGTTTTTTGTAGATTAGGACGTCAAGGAAGGGAAGTTGGTTGTTGGCTTCTATTTCCATAGTGAATTGTATTTTGGGGTGTAGGCTGTTGAGATGTGTGAGGAAGCTGTCCAGTTTTTCCTTCCCGTGTGGCCAAATTACAAAGGTGTCGTCAACATATCTGAGCCAAAGTTTGGGTTTGTGTTCTGACTTGTCTAAAGCATTGGTTTCAAAGTGTTCCATGTATAGGTTTGCGATGACCGGTGAGAGGGGTGATCCCATAGGTGCTCCTTCTATCTGTTTGTATCTTTGTCCATTGTGGATGAAGTACGTGTTGGTTAGGCAGTGGTTGGTCAGGTCCAAGATGTATTCGGGGGGATTGTATTTGTTTTGAATGGCTGTCAAGGCTTCATTAATGGGCACTTGTGTGAAGAGAGATACAACATCGAAGCTCACAAGTAGGTCATTGGGATGTAGGTTTTGCTTCTTTATTGTTTCTATGAACTGGAAGGAGTTTGGAACGTGTGAAGAGATGGATTCTGCATAGGGCTGAAGTTGCTTGGCGAGAAATTTAGCGAGATTTTGTAGAGGTGAGCCTATGGAGCTGACTATTGGTCTGAGTGGTGTTCCTTCTTTGTGTATCTTGGGGAGGCCGTAGAGTTTGGGGCATCTGGATGATTTTTCTCTGGGGATGATTCTTAGCTGGATTTCTTCACTGATAGGAGAGGCTTTTATTTTGGATTTGGTGGTTTTTTCCAGATAGGTGGTGGGATCTGTTTTTATAGGTTGGTAGGTAGGGTCTTGGAGTAGATTTGATAGTTTTGCTTGGTAGTCCGATGTGTTCATCACAACAGTGGCATTACCTTTGTCTGCTGGGAGAATGATTATGTTGTTGTCTTTCCTCAGGTTGGTGAGTGCTTTCTGTTCTTCTTTGTGTAAATTGCTTCTGGGTGGTTTGCTGGAGCAGAGGATGTTGGTGACTTCAAGTCTGATTTTATTGGCTTCATCTGGGTTGATTTTGGTTAGGCTAGCTTCGACTCCGCATATGATGTTTTCCGTGGGGATGCGATATATAGTTGATTTTTATTTTATGTATTTTCCTTCTGCTCTTCTTCCCAGAGTGCCTCACAAAACTGGAAGATCAAAAACAAGCAATACAACAGCAATATAATAGTTAAGAAACAGCAGAACAGTAAACTCAGATACTAAAACGTGAGTCAAGTGCAAAGCGTTTTATTAAAACTGAATCCAAAAATGTGGGCAAACCAAGAGGTCTTCACCAGGAGCTGAAAATATAATGAAGTGAGCACCGCACAAGCCTCTGTCAGGAGGCATTTCACAAAGGGTCACCACTGATAAGACCCTATCTTGGTTCACCACCCACCTTGCCTCCAAACTGGCCTTAATGTGGTTGTTTATTATATCCAATGTATTCATTCTAGCTGCAGTTTCTTCTCTAACCCACTCCCTTTGTAAATAACCCTGGCTACCATTTTCAAAATGGGCAGAAAACCTACACCAGACACTACCAGCATTTTATTTATTTAGAAGAATTTATAAACCACTTAAATGTAATTCCTAAGAGGTGTACATAAAGCGATTTAAAACAATGGTCCGTATTCAAAAAATTGGGGAGGGGACACATGTACAGTATATACAACTTGTTGGAAGGCTTAAAAAAAAATCATTTTAGCAGGTAGCAGAAACAGCACAATTACCGGTAACTAATGCCAGTAATCTGGGAATTTCAGAACACAGGAACTATGATGCATGCAAGAGTGCAAGTTCCACTCCTTGAAGGAGTTGAGCAAGGTGATCCCTCAGGTAAATTGGTCCCAAGCTACTAAAAGCAACACCTTGAACTTGGCCAGGTAGGAAGTCAGGAGCCAGTGCAGATCATTCAGCAAAGGTGTAACATGCTGGCAGCATCTCACTCCTGTCCTGTCAGCAATCGTGATGCACTGACTACACCTTCTGGAGGAACTACAAGAAAAATCCCACACAATCCAATCTGGAAGTTACCAACGCCGAAACGAACAGATTTAGGAGGCACGCAGGGAGAGGAGAAGAAGGGGAAGTGGCAGTGTGAAGCCACAAATCACCACACTTGCGGAAACTGTCCTATGCTCTGAAAAGAATGGCATGTCACTTGGAGACTCTCTATGCGGCAAGTGGCTAATACGTTGAATATTATCAATATCGCTGACAAGGCCTAATCCAGGAGCACTCTCAGACTGGGGTCTTGCTCTTTCAGAAAGAGTGTAACCCCATGCAGATCAGGCAATGGGCCAACCAGCCTGGCAGTTTTAACACTGGTGACGTGACAGTACAGTGGTACCTCTGGTTAAGAACTTAATTTGTTCCGGAGGTCCGTTCTTAACCTGAAACTGTTCTTAACCTGAGGTACCACTTTAGCTAATGGGGCCTTCCGCTGCCACCACGCTGCCGCCACACGATTTCTGTTCTCATCCTGAAGCAAAGTTCTTAACCCGAGGTACTATTTCTGGGTTAGCGGAGTCTGTAACCTGAAGAGTCTGTAACCTGAAGTGTCTGTAACCCGAGGTACCACTGTACCATCTCCTCTGGGCGTGAGGGCATCAGGCTTGTTTGGGACATGAGACAGGCTGTTTGGCATTTGACAATGGCGGCAAGAGTCTTAATAGCACAAGGATGGAAGAATGAGGAAATCCCAACCAAAGAACTGTGGCAAGAGAAACTGATGGACTATGCGGAATTGGCAAAATTGACACACAAACTACGTGATAAGGACAACTGTGACTTTAAAGAAGAATGGGAACCTTTTACAAAGTACTTATAGAAACAACAAAATGAACTGGACAACTTGGCAAGTTTTGAATAAACATAAACAAACTTTTTATTGGTAACATATTTATAGATTAATTAAGGATCTTTACAATTTTATAATATGCAGAGAATAACATGTGCTGAGAAACCAGAGAGAGGAGCTGAGGGAAATCTGGGGGGTGGGAGGGGGGTCTTTCTTTGCCGAGACACTGCAGAGCAGTGAACTTGGACGTTTGCAGGAGAATGAAGAGGGGGCTCATGGCCCCAAGAGTACCTCTACCTGCAAGCATCACCTCTTCCAGGATATGGGCAAGACCCACGTTATGGGTTGGCATCACTTGGCATCTCCAGAGGCCCATGCCTCAGCAAGGAGCCCACTGTGAACCCTAGGTACCCCCTTGTCCTGCAGCTGTTTCCTCTTGGTATCAGCCCCTATTCACCTTCCCCAAGAAACAGGAACACAAAAGGGGAACGGCTCTCTCCCTCTGGGAGGCTGAATGGATTGTGCACAGAGGAAGAGGCAAAGCAAGTTGGACAGTGGGAACGGTGCAGGATGATGTGGGCCTCTCAGGGTGCATAGATAAATGGGAAGCTCACTTAAGGTCACTTGTTCAAGGACTCTCCCTGCGTGCTCCCCCCCCCCCCGCGCCGCCCCAAAAAATAATTCCTGGAGCATTCACTCAGAGCTATTTGGAATATCATCTCAATGCAAAGGTGGGGAACTTCAGGCCAAGGGGTCAAGATTCACCCTCCGGGCATGTTCCATATGGCTTTCAGGACACTCCCAAAGGCCACACCCCTTATCTTTCACACAATCCATTAGTGGTTTTGCCTAGATAAGGCGCTGGTGACATTATCCCTCTCAAATTACATCCACATTGGTGACCATCACTGCCTCCCTAAGTTTAACTACATGCTGTGTGCATATAGAGGACAAATAAAGCTCATGACCCACAAGTACCTCAGTCCCACTCCATAATATGTGTGCAGGTATTCATCAGCTATCTAAACCAGTGGTCAGCAAACTTTTTCAGCTGGGGGCCAGTCCACTGTCCCTCAGACCTTGTGGGGGGCTGGACTATATTTTGGGGAGGAAAATGAACGAATTCCTATGCCCCACAAATAACCCAGAGATGCATTTTAAATAAAAGCACACATTCTACTCATATAAAAACACGCTGATTCCCAGACCGTCTATGGGCCAGATTTAGAAGGCGATTGGCCAGATCCGGCCCCTGGGCCTTAGTTTGCCTAACCATGGTCTAAACCACTGAGCCTAGGGCTTGCCGATCGGAAGGTCGGCAGTTCAAATCCCCACGATGGGGTGAGCTCCTGTTGCTCAGTCCCTGCTCCTGCCAATCTAGCAGTTCGAAAGCACATCAAAGTGCAAGTAGATAGGTACCACTCCGGCGTGAAGGTAAACAGCATTTCCATGTGCTGCTTTGGTTCGCCAGAAGCGGCTTAGTCATGCTGGCCACATGACCCGGAAAAACTGTCTGTGGACAAATGTCAGCTCCCTTGGCCAGTAAAGCGAGGTGAGCACTGCAACCCCAGAGACGTCTGTAACTGGACTTAACTGTCAGGGGTCCTTTACTTTTTATTCATCAGCTCTCTCTTTCGTCCAGAGCTATTCATCCTGGCTTTTGCCTTAGCCGTGTGTCTATTTGGGCAACCTTTTATCCCTAGGCAAGATTCTAGATTGTTATGGAAAACCTATAAATCCAATCACTCCAGATTCCCTGATATCACTCATGCTTTCAGCAGGGATCTGGCCATAAATAATTCACTGGTTCTGCAGTCCTGTGATCTTTGCTCTGAGATTAAAGGGTTGAAGGAAAGCAAGAGTGATTAGATTAGCTGCCATCCCTACAATATTGAACAAAAGGTGACACACCGTGTTGTAATGTCTGTTTTCAAAGTTAGTGCTATTGAAATTGTTTTGTTTTTTTGCAGATGAGGATAGTCTTTTGAGAGAGACTGCAATACAACCCCCCTATCAGGTCCTCTTTCATTATGTTAGCCACATTTTCTGTTCAGGTGCATGTGTTTATTTAAAAATGCACAATATGTGTGTGTGTGTTCTATAGCTGCCTTCCTCACCCTTGTACCCTCCAGATATTTGGGGCTTCAACTCCTCTAACCCAGGATGATGACAGCTGCAGTCTAAAACATCTGGATGGCCCCAGGCTGCAGTGAGAGACTTTTGGAACCTGAGCCATTTGGAGCTCTTACTCTTTTATTTTATTTTAAATCAGATATGAGCTTCCTGTACAATTGTACATAAAAATATTTCCGAACTGAGATGTTTGGGGTATTTTTTATTTTTTTATTACAAACACCAGCCCTTTTAGCGCCCGTTGTTTGGGTGCATGTGTGAGTCGCTGCAATGCAGCCTTGAAGGGCAGGAATCCAGCGTTCTAATTCAACTGACATTCTCGCTTTCAGCCCTCAGGCTCTTTGTGTCTTGTCTCTAAACAGACACACGCTTCTTGCAGTGTGTGGCTGGTATGCTCCATCTGCCGTGATGCTCACAAAGCCATTTACTTTCCAGAAAAGCTAGGTCAGTGCCAACTCTGGGCTTGAGAAGGTCCTTGGCAAAATGCCCTCCCTCTGAGCCCTCTCCTGTCTTGGTGAGTCTCTGCAGCTCCCAGAATGCCCTGGATCAATGTTATGCTAGGGCATTATGGGAAGTTTAAATAATGGCTCCCAACCTTCCTTTGTTTAAAGTGGGGAGGGGACACAGCAAATATGAGGGATGGGCCCTGCCAGGGTACTGGGGCCCCAGGAGTAGTCCAGCGATGCTGCATGTTGTGTACTGGATAGAATGTTGGACCTGGGAGACCAGGGTTCAAATCCCCGCTCAGCACCAGATGCCCTTGGGCCAGTCACTGATTCTCCGCCTAACCTACCTCACAAGGTTGCTGTGATGATAAAATGGGAGGGGGAGAAGATGTGAACACCTTGAGCTCCTTAGAGAAAATATGGGATAAGGTAAAGGTAAAGGGACCCCTGACCATTAGGTCTAGTCGTGACCGACTCTGGGGTTGTGGCGCTCATCTCGCTTTATTGGCCAAGGGAGCTGGCATACAGCTTCCGGGTCATGTGGCCAGCATGACTAAGCCGCCTCTGGCGAATCAGAGCAGAGCACAGAAACGCCGTTTACCTTCCCACCAGAGCAGTACCTATTTATCTACTTGCACTTTGGCGTGCTTTCGAACTGCTAGGTTGGCAGGAGCAGGGACCGAGCAAGGGGAGCTCACCCTGTTGCAGGGATTCGAACCACCGACCTTCCGATCAGCAAGTCCTAAGCTCTGTGGTTTAACCCACAGCGCCACCCGCGTCCCTAAAAGATGGGATATGCATATAATAATAAAGAAATTAGTCTGCCTGCCTGCCTGCCTGCCTACTGTGACCTTCCCAGACATCCTGCCAATTCTTCCACAGCCATTCTTTGCAAATTCTGGGCCCGTTCCACTGCGACTTATAACAACTTATAACAGAGCTTGTCATCGTCAGCCAGCTGCCAAAGGCCGCAACCCGCAAGAACCTGCTGCTCCTGTTCCTTCTGTTCATCCCTGCTCACCTGCCCTCTTGCACAGGGCCGGCTCAAGGTATTTTGCCACCTGAGGTAAAGGACAAGATGGCACCTCCCTCATTCCATGTACAGAAGCCACTCATGATGGCAGCTGTACCTTACCTCATCTCTCTCTGCGTCACCTACCCATCCCTCAGCACCTGTTGCCTCAGGCAGCTTCCCTCTCTCTGCCTAATGCAGGCATGGGGAACTTCAGGACCAGAGGTCAAAGGTGGCTCTCGAGGCCTTTCTGGCTAGCCCTTGGGACTCTCCCCAGGCCGCACCCCCTCTCCCCAGATCACGTCTCTCACCAGCTCTGCTTTGCACCCTCCTGGAGTGTTTTTGTGTAGCTGGAATGCACCCTTCAACTTCCTGCTTCCCTGGATAGATGATACGCAACTATGCACATTTATAATCTACATCCATTGCTCTTAGGGACATAGGAAGCTGCCTCATATCAAGTCAGACTGTTGGTCCATCTAGTTCATCTAGTTGGTCCATCTGCCTACTCTGACTGGCAGTGCCTCTCCAGGATTTCAGGCAGAAATCTCTCCCAGCCCTACCTGGAGACGCCTGGGATTGAACTTGGGACCTTCCGCTTGCAAGGGATATGTTCTGCCATTGAACTCAGACTCTCCAAGTGTCCTATTTTCCAGGGATGTCCCTGATTTAGAGAAGCCGTCCTGGTTTCTGATTTGATCCCGGAATGTCCCACTTTTCCTTAGGATGTCCCTGTTTTCACTGGAGAAATGTTGGAGGGTATGGAGTTATCCGACCCCCAAGCCAACACCGGTCCTGAGAGATCTGCATTGGCTCCCAGTATGTTTCCAAGCAGAATTCAAAGTGTTGGTGCTGACCTTGAAAGCCCTCAACGGCCTCAGCCCAGTATATCTGAAGGAGTGTCTCCACCCACATCGTTCTGCCAGGACACTGAGATCCAGCGCCGAGGGCTTTCTGGCAGTTCCCTCATTGTGAGAAGTGAGGTTGCAGGGAACCAGGCAGCAGTGGCGTAGCGTGGGGGGTGCAAGGGGGGCCGGCCGCACCGGGCGCAACATCTGGGGTTAGGGCAAATCCACGGGTTAGGGGGCGCAAATCCAGGGTTAGGGGGCGCAAATTACTTGCCTTGCCCCGGGTGCTGACAACCCACGCTACTCCACTGCCAGGCAGAGGGACTTCTCGGTAGTGGTACCCGCCCTGTGGAATGCCCTCACTTCAGTTGTGAAGGAAATAAGCAGCTATCTTATCTTTAAAAGACATCTGAAGGCAGCCCTGTTTAGGGAAGTTTTTAATATTCAATGCTGTATTGTTTTTAACACTCGACTGGGGAAACACAGCCAGATGGGTAGGGTATAAATTATTATTATTATTATTATTATTATTATTATTATTATTATTATTATTATTATTTGAAGGCAATCCTGAATAGGGAAAGTTTTTTTATGTTTAATGTTTTATTATGTTTTTATATACAGTTGTACCTTGGAAGCTGAACGGAATCTGTTCTGGAAGTCCGTTTGACTTCCAAAACATTCGATAACCAAGGCACAGCTTCTGATTGGCTGCAGGAGCTTCCTCCACACAATTGGAAGCTGCGTCGGACATTCAATGTCCAAAGAACGTCTGCAAACCAGAACACTCACCTCCAGGTTTGCAGTGTTTGGGATCCAAAACATTTGACTCGCAAGGTGTTTGGCTTCCAAGGTACGAATGTATGTTGAAAGCTGCCCAGAGTGGCTGGGGCAACCCAGTAAGATGTGTGGGATATAAAATAGCAAAATTATAATTATGGAATGGGACGTCCCTATTTTCATCGGAGAAATGTTTGAGGATATGTGAGCGGTGGCTCTTCCCACTTTTCCTTCTGGCCCTACCCTCCACTGGCAGAATGCTGGCTAGATGGGAGCGTCTGCCTCAGGCAGAAAAAATGTTCCCCAGCCCTGACTTACTGCCAGAGCCGGCCCTATCTTTTCAAGTATGTGAGCAGTAACAAGAGCAAGGAGGAGGAACAGGAACAACCTCCTCTGTGCAGTGGTGAGGGACTGGGCCATGTGACGCACATGATCTGGACCCACTCAAAGAGGGCATATTTTTTAGCCCTTCCCCACAAACCCAGAACCTACACGGTGACACAACCGCCCATACCCTAGAACTTAAAACAGAAAGACTGCTGAGTGTCTCCTAAGAGATACTTCAAAACAGGTTCTGCCTGTCAGCTAGGAGGACCAAGAAGTTCAAACACAGCTTGACTCTCCCACATTCCTCAACTTACGCTCAGCGACTGAGCTGTAACACACTCTGCTGACGTAAGGAATCGCTTTTTCCTTCTGGACTTGCTATGGGCTCTAACCAATGTTAGTCCTGCTCAGCGTAGAACGATTGAATAAGTAGACCTGAGGTCCATTGATTTCAATGGGCCTACTCGAGAGTAGCCTAGTTGGATACAAACCCGAGTTTTTAAACAAAATGTACATATCATTGTTTTATACCAAACATAAAGAATGACGACCTATTATCAAAAATTGGGGGGGGGGGACGACCTATATTCATTTCTTACACTCTAAAATGTGAAGTGGGGTTGGGACAGTTGGGACCACCATAGACTGGGGGGGTGGCAGCAATCTTTTACGGGGAATCTGATGTACATAAACTTGAGTCCACTCAGTCACGTCCGACTTAGACTCAGAAGACCCCTTTAAATCAATGTAACTAAAGACCATTGAATTCAGTCATCTGCTCTGAATATTACTAATGTTGGATTACCACCAATTTCAGTGGGTCTTCTTTGAGCGTGACTTTATTGGACACAAGCCTCATTCCACATTTGTAAGAAATCAATTTCTTAGTGTGGCAGCACCTACACGTTGAACTCCCTGTCTATTGACAGCAGGCAGGTGCTTTCACTGTACTCTTTTCATCAACTGCTAAAACACTTTTGCTAAGACAAGCTTACACAAATATGTAGAACGTTGACACGTATTTCCATCTTTTTTTTTTTTTTGCTTATTGTTTATTTCAATCATGTCTGAATGCTTCAAAGAGTGGTTTATAATTGCTTTTTTATTGTTTTATTATTTTTGTAAAACACATTGGCATGTGTGTGGGGGTTTTTTTACAATCAAGTGGTATACAAATTTTATGAAATAAAAACACAATCTTCTTTTTTTTACTGTTATGATGTGGCACAGTTTTGCAAACCTTTTTGAATTCACTTGGTGGGTAAAAGCAAGTGATATTGAAAGGAGGAAAGAATTGTGAATTGCATTCTTAATCCCCCCCTTTCAAGTTTCTTCCTTTCCTTCCTTCTTTTTAAAGGATTTGGAAGGGTTAGATCACTGGATCCACAAGTCAAAAAATATGCAAAGCCTTTACTCGTTTTCTTACACACAAACGTTATGTAGTAGCCAAAGCAAAACATTGCTTGTAATTATATTATCTCCTGATGCCATCATCAAATTGCTGAAAAGTCGCCTTTTGTCTCTGATGTACTCATTAATCTAATCATGAGAGCCTGCTCTACCTCTGGCTCGCCTGTCTGAACAAGAAATGTGCAAAAGTTTATTAAACGGATTGCACAAATGGTGCCATAAAGCAAAATGTCATAGAACAAGCACCTTGAAAACACCCTTTTTTGAACCAGAAGATTGTACGCACATGGCTAGCATCCAAAACAGTTCAAAGGAAATGAAATGATGTCGATTTCTGCACGTCAGTTAAAAAAGCAGTGACTGCAAGCTGCATGGTGTTAGAAATTTGGGACTCTGCTTTGGATCTGTGTAGGATTTACTACTTAGCCTTTTCTTGAGTCCCCGTCAGGGAAAATGGTGGAGTACAGATATGTGATAATAAAGCTTCATGGGACAATCTATATTATTTACAGAGGGGTGTGTGGGTGTGGGTGTGTGAGAGAGAAGGCTATTGAGGACCACACTTTGTGCAACTGACAATCTTATGCCACAAAAAATTTATAAGGTCACAGGTCCTTCATAGTTACAGGTAGGTAGCCGTGTTGGTCTGCCATAGTCGAAAGAAAAAAACAATCCTTCCAGTAGCACCTTAGAGACCAACTAGGTTTGTTATTGGTATGAGCTTTCATGTTTCTGAAGAAGTGTGCAAGTCACTGTGGTTTGGTTGCAGAGTTTTGTTTCTCTTGCAAAGGCAGCCCTGAATCGGGAAGTTTGTAATGTTTGACGTTTTATTATGTTTTCTCTGTTTTGCTGGAAGCCGCCCAGAGTGGCTGGGGAAACCCAGCAAGATGGGTGGGGTATAAATAAAATAAAATACAGTGGTACCTCGGGTTAAGTACTTAATTCGTTCCGGAGGTCTGTACTTAACCTGAAACTGTTCTTAACCTGAAGCACCACTTTAGTTAATGGGGCCTCCTGCTGCCGCCGCACCGCCAGAGCACAATTTCTGTTCTCATCCTGAAGCAAAGTTCTTAACCTGAAGCACTATTTCTGGGTTAGCGGAGTCTGTAACCTGAAGCGTATGTAACCCAAGGTACCACTGTAACAAACTTAGTTGGCCTCTAAAGTGCTACTGGAAGGAATTTTTTTACTAGGTCCTGCATAGTTCTCTAGTTCTGACTTAATCCATAGCTCCGCTCTCCCATGACTCTACGCAGTCAGATCTTTGTGTGGAAAAATATCAAACCCTGCTGTCCCTAAGCGAACTCTCAGGAATTTTTACATCTGTATAGTGCAGCTGGGGAAACTCCATTCCATGGGGCATCCCGCCGCAGCCACACAAAGAGAACGCCCTAAATCTCCAAGAACTGTCATTGATGGCCGAGCATGAAACGAGTTCTGAACTATATAGGCAATTAAAATGCCCAGGCCCAGGAGAAGAGAACAGAATCCCAAGGGGAGCATTGTGCAGGGAGCATTGTCTTTCAGGGAACACAGAGTGCAAGATTCCAAGTCACTGGGCACCACCAAACAGATCTGTGATCTATTGGTTGTGGGTGCTCTGAGCTCCCAGACACTGCAACAATTGTTCTGCTTTTTGCATTTCTTTCTACAAATGTGGCATGCAGCTCTGGACTTCGGTTTTGATTCAGGGAAACAAGTCACTGTGGTTTGGTTGCAGGGTTTTGTTTCTCTTGCAAAGGCAGCCCTGAATCGGGAAGTTTGTGATGTTTGACATTTTATTATGTTTTCTCTGTTTTGCTGGAAGCCGCCCAGAGCGGCTGGGGAAACCCAGCAAGATGGGTGGGGTATAAATAAAATAAAATAAAATAAAATACAGTGGTACCTCGGGTTAAGTACGTAATTCATTCTGAAGGTCCATTCTTAACCTGAAACTGTTCTTAACCTGAAGCACCACTTTAGCTAATGGGGCCTCCCGCTGCTGCCGCGCCGCCGGAGCACAATTTCTGTTCTCATCCTGAAGCAAAGTTCTTAACCCAAGGTACTATTTCTGGGTTAGCGGAGTCTGTAACCTGAAGCATATGTAACCTGAAGCGTATGTAACCCGAAGTAACACTGTATAGTATTAGCAACAGTGCAGAGACATCACCTTGCCAGCAAAGGTCCGTATAGTTAAAGCTATGGTTTTCCCAGTAGTGATGTATGGAAGTGAGAGATGGACCATAAAGAAGGCTGATCGCCAAAGAATGGATGCTTTTGAATTATGGTGCTGGAGGAGACTCTTGAGAGTCCCATGGACTGCAAGAAGATCAAACGTATCCATTCTTAAGGAAATCAGCCCTGAGTGCTCACTGGAAGGACAGATCCTGAAGCTGAGGCTCCAATACTTTGGCCACCTCATGAGAAGAGAAGACTCCCTGGAAAAGACCCTGATGTTGGGAAAGATGGAGGGCACAAGGAGAAGGGGATGACGGAGGACGAGATGGTTGGACAGTGTTCTTGAAGCTATCAACATGAGTTTGACCAAACTGTGGGAGGCAGTGGAAGACAGGAGTGCCTGGCATGCTCTGGTCCATGGGGTCACGAAGAGTCGGACACAAATAAACAAAACAACAGTAACAGTAACACTATGGTGTGTTGTAGTTTAGTTGTTTAGCCGTGTCCGACTCTTCGTGACCCGACTAAACAACAACAACCCGCCATAGTATCACTCCCTGAATTAGGAAAATCCAAAGTAGGGCCAACCAAAATGTCATCCTACTATGGCTTTTTCTTTTTTCGAGGGACCAGCTTCTTAAATTAGAAGCATTTACATAGCTGACTCAAGACATGTTGCTGAGATGAAGAACCAGATGTCTACACAATGCCTCCACCCCTATGCAAAATCCCGAAAAACCTGACTGTTGACTCTAAGGCCACATATGTACCACACATTTAAAATGCTCTCGTTATCAGTCATGGTTTAACAACCCATCGTTCCTCCCAAGGAACTCTGGGAATTGTAGCTCTGTGAGGGAAATTGGTGCCTCCTAACAACTCTCAGCAGGGATGCGGGTGGCACTGTGGGTTAAACCACAGAGCCTATGACTTGCCAATCAGAAGGTTGGCGGTTCAAATCCCTGCAATGGGGTGAGCTCCTGTTGCTCATCCCAGCTCCTGCCAACCTAGCAGTTCGAAAGCACGTCAAAGTGCAAGTAGATAAATAGGGACAGCTCTGGTGGGAAGGTAAACGGCGTTTCCGTGCACTGCTCTGGTTCACCAGAAGCAGCTTAGTCATGCTGGCCACATGACCCAGAAGCTGTACGCCGGTTCCCTCAGCCAATAAAGCGAGATGAGCGCTGCGACCCCAGAGTCGGCCACAACTGGACCTAACAGTCAGGGGTCCCTTTTCCTTTACCTAACAACTCTCAGCACCCTTAACTACAGCTCCTAAGATTTTGAGGGGGAAGCCATGACTGTTAAAATGGTACAATAGTGCTTCAAATATATGGTGCACACGTCCAAACTTCAGCAGTAGTGATGGGGCAACCTCTGCCACTGAGCTTGAGATCAGCAGGGAGATCTTTGCCTGAGAGAACCACCTCACTCAAACTATAGGACCAGCCCTAGTAAAAGCTGGCTATTCCTGAAATCTCTATTTGTTCTTTTCTCTTTTATTGAGAAGCGTCAAACTAGTGCAAAGGTTTTCAATGTGCAATCTGAATTTCAGAATAATGCCGATATTCCTATTATTCTGGGGGACCACTTCTGTGTAACACACTTTCAAATCGCAAGCAAACTTCTCAGCATTATCCTTTTGGGCTTGATAATTAATCCCATCCGTGTTTCTCTCAGGAATTAGAAGCTTCGCAAAGAAGCAAGCCATCTAAGTGGTGAACCAGAGACCCAGGTCCCATTTCTCACAGACGTAAGATCTTCTGGGAGTCAGCGTCTGGATTTTGAAAATTATTGTTTACCGAGTGGAGGGATGAGTCAGATTGGCTAATGGCCCTGGTGCGTATGTTCCTGAGTCAAGCCAGAGAGGGCATGAAGGGAACAAAATCTTGATAACGCAGACAGTCAAAATGTACCAATTTGGTATTCAGAACTGATCTGGTGAGAAGAAAGATGCAGAATATTAAAACTGAGGATTTTATCCACATTTCATCGCCAGACCTGAAGCAAGATCTAAATGGATAAGCAGACAGGGATCATCTGGGGGGGGGGGAGATCCAGTGTAACGAGGGCTATAATGGCAGAAATGTAGAGTTGGAAGGGACCACAAGGGTCATCTAGTCCAACTTCTTGCAATGCTGGAATCATTTGCCCAACGTGGGGCTTGAACCCACAACCCTAAGATTAAGAGTCCTATGCTCTACCAACTGAGCTATCCCAGGAGTCAAACTTCCAGGGTGACTTAACTCTGTCTCAACCTAATCTACCTCCCAAGGTTGTTGTAAGGTCAAAATGAATGAGGTAGGATTCATGAATTCCATGGGGAAAGGAGGGATGGGCATCCAGGCACATATAACATTACTGTGTGGCAGTGATGACAGCAAAGAGGACCACCATTGCATCCCCCAATAGATCTTTTCTGAGTGGTGCAAGGATCGCCAAAATCTGGCCCAAGTGGAGGTGCTGGAGCCCTCAGAGGCCTGTTGGGACAGGTTTGCAAGGAACTTTGGGAGCAAGGTCGCTTATTCTCATTCTGAACTTGATGTCAGGATCCTATGGAGATGTCTAGTGCACCACCTAGTCAGATTGTGTAGGATAAGTTTTAGTTATTGAAGTCTGAGGATGCCAATAAGGGTCTGGGAAGAATCCAACTGACCACGTCCATATTTGACTCTTGCCCTTTGTGGTTATTAACATCTACTTGGAGGGGACTGACTGGCTAGGCCCAGGGGGTAGGCGATTCATCATTGCAGGAGGGGCGTTAGCCACTGCCCTGTCTAGTTTTGGCACAGAAAAAGGCCCATGTCACCATAATCAATGACTTCTGTGGGGAGAGGGACATTTGGGAGTGTGCCCTGCCAGCTTTCCTTGATCTCTCAGCAGCATGTGATGCCATTGGACCTGGTATTCTTGCTGGATCAGGTTGTTGGGTTGGGAGCAGATGCACAGCGATATATTGGTTCCACTCCTACTTGAAGGCTGATCCAGTTTAAGGCTATTGACAAGCTGGAATGTGTGCAGAGGAGGGCAAGCAAGATGATCAAGGCCTAGAAACCAAGCCTTCTGAGGGAGTTGGGTATGTTTAGCCTAGATAACAGAGGCGACATGGCAGCCATCTTCAAATATCTAAAGGGCTGTCACATGGAAAATAGAACAAGCTTCTACTGTTCCGGAGGGTAGGGTTAGAACCAATGGATTCAAATGATAAGGAGATCCAGAGTAAACATCAGGAAGAAATTTCTAACACTAAGAGCTGCTTGCAAGTGGAATGGGCTACCTTGGCAGGTGGTGGGCTTTCCTTCATTGCAGGTTATTATTTTATATCCCACATTTTTCTTCAAGTTCAATGTAACGTTCATGGTTCACCTCATTTAACGCCCACAACCATGTTAGGTAGGTTGAGCAGAGATTAAGCGATTGGCCAAAGTTCACCCAGTGAGCTTCATGGCAAGCGGGGATTTGAACCCAGATCTTCCAGGTGCTAGCCACTTTTAACTTAGGCACATCCAGGCAAAAGGATTATTATAATTGATCTTACTGGGTTGGATCCGAAGAAAGGCACATGGGACAAGGCCAGCAGAAGCAGATTTCCTTGTTCCCTGCTCTCCAAGGGTTGGGGATCCTACTGAATGGGAATGTAGATAGCTGTCTTATAGTCAGAAAAGTAGCCCATCTAGCTCTATACTGTCTCCACCAGATGTAGGGAACCTTTGACCTTACAGAAGTCACTGAGCTACAAGTCCCATCAAGCATGGCCAATGGCCAGGGATAGTGACAGCTCTAAGTCAACAACATCTGGAGGGCCAAGGGTTCCTCGCTGCCCAGGGCTTCAGGATCAGGAAAGCGTTGAACCAAAACCTCTGGCTTTTTGAGGTTCAACAAGTCATTATTCACTGTTGGGCATGTCCTTGTGGTCGTAAGGTCCAGCATCTTGCTAAAGAAAGAGCCAAGTTTCTCAGGAAACTTAGTTCCACATTCTGTGCTTTCAACATTCACAGGCCAGAATTTAACTTGATGGGAGGTGTGGTTTGGCAACATTTGTATGGACAAATGTTCCCCCACCGCTACTGTATGTGATGGTGTAATCAGCAAACACACTTTGTTTTTTTTTGGGGGGGGGGGGAGGCTGTGATAAGAGGTATCAGCTAATGCAACAGCCTGAGCTTTTGGATTTCCACAAACGCATCAAGCCAAGTGGAACTGTGCCTAGTATGTAGAATGTGCAAAGGATAAGATCAGAGATCCGGTTATGGCCAATGCTACGTTTCTTCTTAAGATGTCATAGCAGGTGGCTGCTGGGAGAGACGTAATCTCATTTGCAGCACCTCCCGGATGGTTTCCAATTGGCACTGGAAGGAACATGATGATCTGATGCCATCAAGCAGGCAGCGAAGTGGATAGCATGAGTCACAGCAGGTGAGGCCATTGAGAGCAGAACTCAAGACAATAGACAGAAACTACATTTTTCATAAATAGCATAGGCTGGGATAAATGAGCTCATGCCATTTAGCTGGGGTACCACAGAGGCAAAGCTAGCAAGAGCATAAAAAACCCTCTTTTAGTCCTTCATCTGCAGGAGGCGAGTGATAATACTGGCCTACTTTACTGTGTTGTCGTAAGGGACTGCAGGGACGCTGCATGTAGTTTACAGCACTTGGGACCCATGCTAGATAAATGCTGAAAGTCCCAACCATCTCTCCTATCTGCAGGAAAAGCTGGGGGGAAGGCAGAGGAAAGAGTCACACCCCACATCCTCTGCCAACCTGCAAGTTTTGGACCACAACTCCTATCAGGCCCATCCAGCTTTGCCATGCTGGAACGGGGATTATGGAAGTTGTAGTCCAAAGCACACAGAACATACAGAAGGATGAAGGGGGCAAACAGCTGCATTGCTTTTGCTTCCCTGGGGGCTATTAA
Organism: Podarcis siculus; assembly: GCA_034642415.1. Lineage (NCBI taxonomy): Eukaryota > Metazoa > Chordata > Lepidosauria > Squamata > Lacertidae > Podarcis > Podarcis siculus. The sequence continues at coordinate 2,558,029 of JAXCMG010000038.1, forward strand.
CAGCCACTATATGACCAGCTGAGCTACTCAGGTTAGCTCTTTTGTTAGAAGTGAAGCACCACCTTCCTCCACAATTTATCGCCAACTTTTAATCCTTGCTTCCAGCGATTTAGCATTTCTGTCATGACCTGTGGCCTCCAGGTGTTGCTGGACTACAAATCCCACAATCCCTGCTTGTTGGAGGGCCACAGCCCCCCCCCCGATTTATAAGGGTGCTTTGATGTTCCAGTTCTCCTGTGCAGGAACACTACCTAGACAGTTGGGTCTGCACAGAGGGGGTGTCATCATCTCTCCTCCACTGCTAGGGCACCTATATCTTGCCCCTTACGCAAGCAACATGTGTTTGCCTGACGAACGGGTGGTGACGTATTTGGAAGACTGGAGCCTCTGTAGCATTTGCCGACTTGTGACTAAGTGCACCAGCCTGCCCCTTTGCTCCAAAAACAACAGCCTGGGGTGTGTGTGACCGTTTTCCTGCCATGCACGCAGAAAAAGATCTTCCTGCCACTGGTGCATTTTCGATTCACTGTGCCTGGCGTCTCTTTCTCCCCCTACTGGACGAAGAAAGGTGCTCAACCTCAGCTCTGCACATGTCCTATTAACAAGCGCAGATCTAGGTTTCTGCTAAGCAGCTTACGATCCACCGAACAATTAATGAACTTTCCAAAGTGACATCCTCAGGCCTGCACTGGTGGCAGCTCTGAAAAGCAAGTCAGCCGATTTAGGTTTATCTTGACTTCCCAGTTGTGTTTTGCCATTTGCATGGCAAGAAGCGGTTCCTGGGCCCCCATCAAAGCACCGACCGACTGTGGCCTAAAAGATTAGCATGAGTGTAGTTCTAGCGGCCTATGGAGAAAAGAAAGAGTTGGTTACACAGGCTTGTTGTAAGAGAAAAGAGCTCTCTTCCCAGCTGAGTCATGGTTTTCTAATTTCCTGTACAAGTTGTTAAAGCCTGTGTGAGTCACTTAAAAATGTATTGAGAAATGCCGTTTCAATTCGACACAGAAGCAAATGCATCTTAGCTGTACAGATAATTGGGTCACGTTTTCCTGATTAACGCTTTGCCTGCTCCCATCAACCGACGCAAAACGCTGTGACACACCCATATCCAGTTTTTACCCATCCCTGTTTCCTCGGAAGGTTTTGTCTTTCAACAGCAAATGACCTTAAAGAAAGGGAACAGGCAGGCAAGATTTTTGCCTACGGAGAAACAAAATTGTGAAACAGATGGCGCTCCTTTTGAATGGATGCGAGTGCAGTTCTTAAAACACAAAGCCCTGCAGGGAAACAGGCCCTAACCCCACCTCTAGGATATATTTACCTATATACACCTGGAATATAAAAGGGACCCCAACTCGGTGCCAAAGCATCTGATATGCACACAGGAAGGCCCAGGACCACTGCCAGCTTAAAAAGGATCAGGGGGCTGGCAGAGAGATTTTTTTCCTTTGTCCGAGGCTCAGGAGAGCTGACAACACCGGTTTAACAGACAAAATAGCATGACCTGCTGTTAAGGTGCACGCAGGTGTGAAATATTTCACACTGGAATGTTGTTAAGCCAGCAAATGCGGGTCACTATTGTGTCTGTAGGAGTGCTGGGAGGATCCTTAGCCACGCAAGCTCTCTACAGGCAATTCCAGTTAAATGCTGTTCTCAACTTGCTTGTGATTACTGAACCTCCCTCACTCCATGAACACCAGAACCAAGGACCCCTTCTTGGTTGGATGGCGACATCTAGCATTTGTCCATTCATGGCCCAATCCAAATGTATAGGACTACAGTATTACACATTCAAGGGCCCATTTAATTATTGCACAGAAATGGGGCAAAGGAGCAGGAAGAGGGGTGCTCAACCCTTTTGCAGATCCTACTCGTAATCCGCCTGCAGCAGCCTTGGGGGGCAGGCAATCTTCTCTCATACAAACATAGTGTGGTACCTCGGGTTACATACGCTTCAGGTTACAGACTCCGCTAAACTAACCCAGAAACAGTGCTTCAGGTTAAGAACTTTGCTTCAGGATGAGAACAGAAATTGTGCTCTGGCAGCGTGGCAGGCCCCATTAGCTAAAGTAGTGCTTCAGGTTAAAAACGGACCTCCGGAACGAATTAAGTACTTAACCCGAGGTACCACTGTATTTAGAACATGACTTTGAGGGTGGAGAAGAATAGCACCCCTACAAGCTGGAGCAGTGAAGGCTGGCTCACTAGGCCTGTTAACCAGGCCCGGCCCACTGATGAGGCAGGGTGAGGCACTCACCTCAAGTGGTAGAAGTCCAAAAGAGGGCACCTACCTTGCCTCTGCTGGCAGCCGTTTCCAGCAAGACCTTGCTAAAATCTCGTGAGATCTCATGGAGAGCATGAATCTCATGAGATTTCACCAGAAACTGCTGCCACTGAGCAGCCCAGGTAAGAGGCACAGCGATGGGGTGGCAGAAACACCTGCCGTCAACTCTTCCAAGGTGCCACAGGGTTGTTTTTTGCTGCAAGAGGCCAACAGGGCTAATGTTCTGGAAACTGCCCATTCGTATTGGTTTTCTATGCAATATATAATGGTATGGGTCACTTGTTCCTGCCATCTCCTCCTAGGCTTCTTCATTCTCTTGCAAGACTGGAGATGTGGAGTCGTGGTCAGAATTTTGGACTAAGACCTGGGAGACCAGAGTTCAAATCCCCTGCCAAGCCACGAAATTCACTCGGACAGCTTGGGCTGTGAGGGAAGAACCACGCAAACCCTTGAGCCACTTGGGATAAAAATGGGGTTAGCAATATTTAGCTACTTGACTTTGCACTCACACCTGTGATGACAGTCTCTCTGCCTACCATTGGCTCAGTTGTTCCAACACATCTGCCAGCCTTGGGTCGGGAAGAAAACATCAACATCTTGATTTGATGGTCCACACACACAGGGCCGGCCAAAGGCATTTTGGCACCTGAGGTAAAGCACCCAATGCCCACCCACCAGGGAAGGGGTGAGTGAATATCTACACCAGGAACAAGGTCACTGTAGAGGCCACATTCCCAGCCTTCCTTGCAGGTTGGATCTGCTAACTCTGTGGATCCTGCCGCCCAAGGTGGCTGCCTTTAACTTGCCCCATGCGTGGGTCGGCCCTTCATGACCATCTTACCAAAACCAGACTCCCTCCTCTGCCAGAGCGTGACATGCTTTTAAAAGCCAATCTGTAGCTTATCCCCATTTTGTCAGGCCAAGACTCCCATTGATCTCTGAACACTGTCCATGCTTGCAAAGCCCGATTGGAATGAGAGACTTCTAAACAAGTCGGAAGACACCAGGTTAGGGGAGACTGCCATGCACTGAAATCAGCAAGGAGCCTTCAAAGGACATTCCAGATTTCCTCAAGAAAAGGTTACTACTGTATCTGCTTCTACGGCACGAGGATGGCATCAGGCTTTCTAAGAGGACTGTGGTAAGGAGCATTCGGCATATGGAAAACTGTGGAAAGAAAGCATCGTTACTTGATAGTTATCCATGTTTTCTGCACATTAAAATCAAACCCTTCTAGTATGAAATTGTTGAGCATTAAATTAGCCACCAGGTTAAAATCTATCTTATGTGTCAAGGAAGGGGAACCTATTGCCCCCCAGCCTTCAGAGGGAAGCCAAATCCCATCGGACCAAGCCAGAATGGTCCATCAGCAGGGATGCTGGCAACTGTAGCTGAGTAAAGTCTGCAGGGACAAAGCCTCTTCACTCCTGCTGTGCATAATGGGTGCAATGAAGCCTCTCTCTCCAGCAGCGTCAAACCCTTGTAAGCGGATAGGTCAGCAGCAGCACTGATTTGCTCCATTCTAAAAAGAGCAGCATCAGTGGCATGCATAAAGTAAAGGTAAAGGGACCCCTGAACATTAGGTCCAGTCGTGGCCGACTCTGGGGTTGCGGCGCTCATCTCGCTTCATTGGCTGAGGGAGCCGGCGTTTGTCTGCAGACAGCTTCCGGGTCATGTGGCCAGCATGACTAAGCCGCTGGCGAACCAGAGCAGCGCACGGAAACGCCATTTACTTTCCCGCCGGAGCAGTACCTATTTATCTACTTGCACTTTGATGTGCTTTTGAACTGCTAGATTGGCAGGAGCCGGGACCGAACGACGGGAGCTCACCCCGTTGCGGGGATTCGAACCGCTGACCTTCTGATTGGCAAGTCCTAGGTTCTGTGGTTTAACCCACAGCGCCACCCACGTCCCCAGTGGCATGGATAATGCTAAGCAAAAGTATTGCTTTGGAAACCTGAGAGACTGAAAGAAGGTCCACCTGGAAATTAAATTCAACACGTATTTGGTTCCAACGGATAAAATAGTTAAAGGTATGCGTAAATGTAGCTTAAGAAAAGAAATCAGAGTCATTTGACTAGGCTGTTTATAAGATCTGGCCACAAAAGCTATTTGCATTGTCTAATAAAATAGACCCAAGAAAATCGCAACTGGCCACTTCCTTGTACCTGGTAAACAGACGCCTGCATTATCTTTAGGAGCAGGAACCAAGTCCCACTGTGCAACCAACTGGATTTACTTCTACGTAAGCTTGTTATGATCACTGCATGAGGCTGCAGCTCTTAACTACACCTGGGCTTAAGCGATTCCAAGTTGAGAATGAGTTGAAAATATGAAGCGTGCAAAAAAAAATTCAATCTCCAGTATGTCAACCCCTCTCGAGTTTATATAATCTTGCTGATTCACATACTATGTAGGTGCTTTACACAGTATCGAGACACCAAAGTGCAACCAGACTCATTTTTACCTTGTTCCTGCTGTCTCCTCTTGTATAAGAAATTCTAAAAGAAGTCCCGTCTATAGGTCACAGACAATTGCTGTGCAATTGGATCAGCAGTTCACACACTCCACTGTGCTCCTGTCCAAGCTTTAGTAATTGAGGTTGGAATGCCATCTCTCCAAGCTGATGCCCCTGTTGTGTGTAGACTGACCTGAACTTGTGGTCTGCAAGTTACTGTGGGCTCAAATTGGTGCAGTCTTCAGCTGCCGATTCCTAGCCCAATCCTTCCCCTTTAGATTTTTTGCCTTTCCTCCAAACCCACCCACAGCTGAAATTTACTTTGCAAACTCTTCGGGGGTAAGCATCCGGCTGTTATTTTTTGTGAAGTCTCCTGTATAGTGCATCACTCTGCAGCAGACCGATGGGACTATTTATAACAATAGCACTATCCCAAAAATGTCGGAACAAAGCAACTCGGTTGTACAGGACATGCTTTGCATGCCCGAGGGTCCTGGGTTCATCTCTGGCATCTCCATTTCAAAGATCTCACACTGAAGGGTTTGTCAATACCTCTTAACCCGAGACCCTGGAGAACAACTGGCAGCCAGAGTAAACAATACATAGATCAAGGTTTGCCTCTATAGAAGGCAGCAAAAAGCACCTAATTTGTCTGTAATAACATTTTGGTCAACGTTCAGTGAAACCTCTGTCAGATGCTGCTTTACAGGAACAAGATCCTGGCAGGGCTTTTCAAAATACTGCCTTTACCTAGGAATGGATTTGTTGCTGTGGAGGAGATTCAATTTGACAAGTCTTAAAAACAGGATGTTCTGACACCCAGAAAAGAACATCCTGAGCCTACTCAGATTTTAAAGCCCACAATAAACATTTTCTTCAGGTGCTACAGATCTACCTGCTGTGAAGGGAAAGGGATTGAGGAGGAACGAACAAGGTTTGAGTGAAGTGTTTGCAGAAGGAAGAACTTTGAATAAATTACCTCCACCCTCCCCTCCCAACTAGCCATGATAAAATGAATGCACTGTTGCTTCAATTCTTGCTGGGTCATGGGATAAGCAGCACACCCTCGTCTTTCCAAGACATTGCCCAGAAACGGCAGATAAAGCCCAGATCACAGAAATCTCTAGTATGACCCCATTAAGAGATGAAGAGGAGGCGTAGAAGTCACATTCTCTGCGCTGGCAGCTCCTGAAAGAGAACACAGAACTGAACATTAAGCACTTTGCATTTCTCATTAGTTGCTTACTTTACAAGGGATGGGGAGACTGTGGCCTACTACCAGCCATCATCCCTATGGTCCACTCTGGCTGGGGATGATCAGAGCTAGAGTCCAGCAACACCTGGTAGGTCACAGGTTTCCCATCATTGCTTTATGTCAGGGGTCAGCAAACTTGCCGCACCTCGGGGTGGTGTCTCCAGCGCCGATCACACAGCGGGCAGGAGCGCGTGCCCATATGTGTGCGCACACGCTATTTCCGGCGCATTTCAGGGTTGGAGGAGCACCAGAAATGGCTTGTGCGCATGTGCACGGGCCTCCTCTGACCCGGATGTGCACTGGAAATAATGCTTGCGCATACGCAAATAACACTTGTGCATGCTCACAAGCTATTTCTGGTGCTCCTATAACCTGGAAGTGGACAGCCGTGCAGCAGGGAAGAGCGGGCAGCAGCAGTGGGAGTTGCCGCGGGCCGGATGAATGAGTCCCTTGGGCCTTATCTGGCCTGCGGACCTTAGTTTGGGGACCCCTGCCTTATGTCCTCCCCAAGCCACTCACCTGGAAAGAATCTTTTGCAAGTCAAAACACTTCACTCTGTCCCCCAACAGTGTCTGCCAATGTGTTGCAGCTAAATATTCCTAGATAGGCTGACTAGTAATTTTGGTGGGCTTAAGCTCAGTGCACCAACCCAGTGTCAATTCACTACTACACGTTTACTCAGAAGTAAGCCTTGCTGTGTCTAAGGGAGCTTTCAGCATAAGGCTGATACCCCAAGAACATTGATTTAGGAGTAAAGTCCCTTGGGACACAGCAGGGATTACTTCTGAGCAGTGCTTTTTTTCTGGGGGTACGCATACCCCTGAACATTTTGTGAATCTAAGTTTGGCCTTATTGAGGGGAAATATTTCAATATGAGTAGGAAAATGAGAGTACCCCTAAACATTTTTTTTAAGAAAAAAAGCACTGAGTAAGCACACATAAGACTGGGCTGCATTTCTGCTTTTAAGTTTAGAACTAGGGTTTCCAACGTGGCACCTGTGGGCACCAAGCAAAGGCTTTCACCTGGGCACATGCCCCAGACTTCATGCTTTTGTTCTTCTTTTTAAACGTGTCTCCAGGCCTCCTAGAAATAATGTTATGGAGCAAAAAGTTCAGCAGCAGGATCAGTGTACAGTGTTTAAAATCAGTGCTGTTTGCATAGACGTAGCCAGGATTCTTGTTGTGGAGGGAGAACTTTTGCTGGGGGGGCAGAACCGATGTGACTGGTCAGTTAGTTAAGTATTCCTTTTGTTTTACTTGATCCAGGCCGGGGGGGGGGAGTCCCCCCTCCCGGCTACACCCATGGCTGTGTATCTCCACAATCGGGACAGGTAAGACTTCCCGTGGAAAGCATAAAGTTGTTGTGGGTGGCTGTGTCTCTAATTTTGTATGTCGCCACACTCCCTGTGGCAACCATTTCAGGTTATTCTCCACCATCACCTCCCACTCCCCAATTGCAATAGCAGCTATTTTGTGACTGGTGGCCTCCAACATTAGTAAAGGGCCCACTGGTCCAAAAGGAAGGCAACCCCTGGTTTAGAATGACCGTAACAAATGTTTATGTGACCAGATCACAAGCTTTCCCCCGGCCCCATTTATTGGCTCAGCCTGTGTATTAATATAATCTCAATCCCCAAATGTACGTTCGTGTGAGATTGCTTGGTGTGAACAAGGAACAGCTAGTCTTTTCTGCTCCGAGGGCCACACTGACGGCTAACCACTTTTCTGAAGGCCACATGCCAGTGGTGAAAGTGGTCAGTGTACACATGCATGGACACACACACACACAGCACAAACACTAGACACACTCTTACATAAATTATCACACACAAAAGACAGGTGCTGATGCACACACAACCAGCATTTCCAGCCCCCTCCTCACTGCCCAGCACTTTGGAGGGCTATATATGTGAAAAGTAAAATGCAAACTTTCTGATCTCAGCACTGTGGTGCTTAGCGCTAAGATCAGAGATAAAATAGCCCCCTGCCTGCTCTTTATAGGGGCCCTTTCTAAAGATACGGTAATGCAGTACGCTTCATCTCCCTATAAAGCTGTGCTGGGGTAAGAACATTTCCTGGTGTTAGGAATATAGAAGGAATTAAAAAGTGGTCAAGCGGTGAGTTTTTCCCCTCCCTAAAATACACGTGTGGGCAAAGCTGATTTTTCAAACACACACACTTACATTTCACAATACTATATATGAAGAGTGAGTTTAACAATCCTTTTTTGCAGGGAACTCTGGGAATTGTAGTTCTGCAAAGCAAAGCAGTGGCCTAAATGTAGCATTTTGTAGTTCCGCAGCAGCGATAGGAAAGCTAATGGACTCAAACTCTCTGAAGGATACACAGAACGTGGTTAACACCAAAACTGGTAAGAGAACACAGCAGGTAAATGGTTCTGAAGAGGCCCCTGTCCATTTATTTATCTTCTGTTCAACAGCCCAGTCCTTCTGGTCTAGACAAAACACTCACCCGCCCCAGGTAGAATGGCTATTGGTGAGGAATAATGGGAACTGAAGCCCAACAAGATCTGCAGGGCCAAACATTCCCCATTCCTGCTCTGGAAGAAGTATTCACCAAACAAAAGGGAACTCGTTTAACATGCACAAATTGAGCTCTTTGACATCCATCAATGATGATCCATTTTTAGCCAACAATTCCCACAGAATGAGACCAATATCATAGAATCGTAGACTTGGGAGACCAAGAGTCATCTATTTCCTGCAACGCAAGAATATCTTCAGGGCTTGATGGTTAAAGATGTGATTCTGCTGAATGCAAAACGAGGATGACCCTTATTGTTAATTTGTCCTTATACTTTCAGCTACTGCCCTGTTGTGATATCTGTTTTCACTAGGCTTTTATAATGCTTTGTAAATAAACTTTTTAGCCACCTGGAATGTTTGTTGTAGAACAAACAAACAGGCAGGATACTAGCATAATAGTATATGTAGCAGATTAAAACAGGAACGTTGAAACCTCACCATTTTAGGACTATGCAAACTAGCACAATGGAGCTCCATAATATTGCTCTGAAAATCCAACACAATCTAAACTATCATAGGTATGATTTATTTGTTACAGAGATTTCTACCTCACCTTTCAAATAAGATCCCAGAGATCTTGTCAAGAAGGAGAAAATTATTTTTAAAGCTGCTGTCCTATATCCACTTACCTGCAAGTAAGCCCCACTGAACTCAGTGGGACCTTTTGAGTAAAGGTGTACAGAGTTGCACTGTTAAAGTATATCTTGAGTAGACCACAAAATGCTTGGAAACAAGGGAAATCTGTAGTAGGAATTGGAGGGGGGCGGAGGGGAATTCCCAAAGTTAAAACTATTATAATTCTGCTGTCTTTCATCAACTTTATTGGGGAATTTGTCTAGATTAGGAAGCTGCCTTACCCTGAATATTGGTTCTTCTAGCTCAGCACTGTCTACACGGACTGGCAGCAGATCCCCTGGGGATTCAACCTGCGGACTCCCTGCACGCAAGTAAGTGCTCTACCACTTTGCTGTAATATTACAGCCGCAAGCTGGACAGATTCTCAGTACTACATGCCACTAGGACTAACTCTCCTAGTTTTACGAAAAGCAGGATTTCCAGGCAGTGTGATGGTTTTGCAGGCTGCATTGGGGGAGAGGGAGAGAAATAAAAACCTGGTCATTCCCTCAACTCAGTGAAACTCTAATCCACCCACCCCAAACAAAGCCACTCAACTCAACAGTAAAATCCCATTAAATTCAAGGGCTGAAAGCTCAGTCCTGGCCCGCTGCCAGCCAGTGCAGACAACACTGAGCTAGATGGACCTAAGTAAGTGTCTGGGGCAGCTTCCTATCCATGCCCAGGTTAAGTAGCAGGCGCCACTAATCCTGGGCTCAGGGCTTGCGCTCTGCATTGGCGCCGCAGCAACCGATTGCTTCGGTGTTCAGACTGCCATTAAGGGAACCCGGCCCGGGAACCGAACGCGGGGCTCCCGGGGACGCCGGCGACGAGCGCTCTAACCTCTGCGCCACCCGCGGCAAAGCGCGGAACGCTGCGGTCTGGGGACACCTATGAAGGGGCGGGGAAGGCGCAGCCGCGCTCCCGACGGGGGTTCCCACGGCAACACGCCGCCCCCGCCCCCGCCCGTCACTTATCACGAAGGGGAGGGGAGAGGGAGAGAGAATCGCCAAACGCAACCGAGGACTTTTGACCTCCTCGCGCCCACCGTGGCTTCTCCCCCCCGCCCCACCTCAGGTTGAAAAGCTCTCCTCAACCGCTCCGGTTCGCTTTATTCCCACCCCCGCTCGCTCCCCCACCCCCCTCCTCTCCCACCGCACCGCCACTTTAAACCCGGCTTCCTTAGGGCCGCTCCTCCTCTCCGCAGGGCGCCCGTCGAGAACCGCACTGCCGCCGCCACCGTCATCACCGCCGCCAATATGGCCGCTCTGAGGGAGCGAGCGGGCTCGGCTCCCGAAGCCTTAAGGCCCTCCCTCTTCTCCCTCAGCTCCTTTCTGAGGCCGCGCCGCGCGGGGCTTCACGGGAGTTGTAGTGCCGCGGACGACCAGACGCGCCTGTAGTAACCCGGGGCGGAACCGCGCCCCGGGACTACGTTTCCCAGGGACCCAAGGGACGCCTGCCCGGAGGGGCCAATGGGAAGGCTCTGTCTTTCCTTTTCCCCGCCCCTCCTCCGCCTCCGCCCCCTACAGAGCCACAGAAGGATGATGTAATTGCAAAGCGGCTGAAGGGCGGGGCGGTCCTTCTGCGCTGCAATTCATTGTGCCAGACCCAGATCGGTGTGCAGCCTCCTCCTCCCTCCCCCTGCTGTTGCTGCTTCCAGCAACCAGAGCAGCAGCAGCAGCACCAGTGACTGAATCCCAAGCAAAAGGGGGCGGGAGTGGGTGGCTTGGTTGGTTGGGGAGGAAGCGGCGCACACACACGACCTTCTACAGTTTGCATCCCAAGGGAACTGCTTCGCAAGCTTTGCCCCGCTCATGTCTAATTAAGTGACTTGGTTTCCAACCTGGCCTCTTGGCTTATGTTCTTTGTAAAGGGCAGGGAGCAGCCGTCCCAAACCAGGTGAGTTGCGCGATGCTTTTTATTTTATTTTATTTAAAGCATGATTTCCCCTTCTTCATATCTATCAGCTTGCTGGTCTGTCTAAAATCCGGAACGTGTTGTGGATGTATGCATTGGCGGCGGCGTGGGGAAGGAGGGGTGGGGGGTGAAAACACGCTTTGTCTCCTGGTTTCTCTCCCCTCCCTGCTGTTTGGATGCAACATCGCCCAAAGCAAAGTGATAATGATAATGAGCCGCCTCCTAACTCCGAAGATTATTGATGAGCCCCAGCAACAAAGCCTTGGAGTTGTCTGCAAACCCGGTGTTTCCCCATCCTCCTCCTCCTGTCTTTTTTTTTTCTTTTTGGGAAAGGAAAGGTTACATGTGCGGAATCCCTACAGAGACGGGCTCGCTTGCTGAATGCTTATCAGACAGTGTTTCTGCCTGCCTCTCCTCTTTCTTCCCCTTTCCAGATGTTGGGGTGTGAGTGTCTGGGACGGTTGAAGCACCTAATTGTGGCATTGCCTGAACATAGCCGGGTGTGTTCGTGTTTTGGGGGGCTGCGGTGGAGAGTCTTTGGCACGTTGAACAATTACTGGGTGCGAAAGAGATGATTTAATGCAAGCTTCGAAGACTTGAGTCAGCTCCTTTCCCCATCACTCTTTCTGCCTCCTTTTTTTTTTGCAAGATCAGTAAACGTGTGTGTGTGTGTTTAAATGTCAGAAATGTTTACTATTGGAAATGGCTCTCGTCTTTTTTTTAAAAAAAGATGACATAAGCAATAGTCATAGGGGTAGGCGAGTGGTGTTTAAAATAGAGAAAAGATAATAGTCCTCCAGGAACCCCACGCCCTGGGTACATTTACTCAGAAGTAAGCTCCACTGAGTTTGATGGGGCTTAGGCTGCAGTCCTAAGCACCCTTGGACTCAGTGGAATTTACTTCTGAGCAAAGTGCATAGGTTCACACTGTAATTTTCTATAGGGAGGGTGCAGTCCTACTCTCACTTGGAAGTTTATCCTGTTGAATAAAATGGGACTTGCTTCCACCAAGAGTATTTGAAAACATTGGTCTATAAGACATACTTTTGCATGCATGTATGGTAAGGCTGAGATCCTAAGCGTGCTTACTAAGAAGTAAGTTTCATTCAGCTTGGTGGGACTTGTTTCTGAGGAAGCCTGCATCCTATCCCGCTACATAACCAATATGTTGCAATGAGTATTCCCACCTCCCCCCAAAACTCACTCCATTCCCCACTCCTGTTTTTTCTTTTCTTTCTGATGGTTGCTAACAGGCTTGGAATCTCTGTGTGCGTGTGTGTTTTCAACTCTGTAAAAACTTTGGCCACACACTAACGACAAATTCCAAATGACCATATGCAAGCCATAAATTGTCAGGGAAGCGGCTGTACTGGTCCAGTTTTATTCTCTTGGCAACCAGAACCAGTCACTCACTGTTCTTAATGCTGCCAAGATGCTCAGAGAGATGGAAGGCCCTGGGAATGTCGGGAGAAATGCCTGATTGGCGAGGAGGAAAGCAAACATTGACACAGCAAGGACTTGGGCTGTTCTGCTCTTTCTCCTGGGATGACTGGCGTCTTAAAATAGTCCGAAAGATTCCTATTGGTCCTCTTCATTTTTTTCAGGAACCATCCTCAGTTTTGCGAAGGTGGCTTTATGTAGCCTGAGCCTCTGAATGTCAACTTGGGAAGTAAGCATCACTGAGTTCAGCAAGTTTGCATAGCTTGCAGCTGTGTTTCAGATGCTTGGGCACCCTGATGAATAAAGTGCAGTCTTGTCAAAAGCCATACAAGTTGCAATACTTGCGTTTCTTATAAGGCTGAATTTTAGTTGAAGGGTCATCGTTGCTCACACCCCCACCCCCAAATATTAATTTTGCGGACTGTGTGGGAATCTGAAAAACTAAATGTGACAGCTCTTTCTCTTCTTGTGGACTGAGGAGGAGGAGATTAGAAGAGGCAAGTCACTTTCCCCCCATCCCCAGTATGAAGTTGTGTGTGGGTAAGGGAGTTAGGTCTGCTCAGCCCAGCAGCTTAGCGTATGGCAAATCAGTGTCTTAGTCCCAGCCCCACTGCATTATAGCGATTGTGAGGGTTTATTATTCTAACTTGCAAGAACTCCTGACTGCACATTCTGTGCTACCACTGGCAGAAATAAGCTGCGCCGCAGGCGGATAAATGCTCCATGCACTGGGAAGGAGCTTTAAAAACATTGCATTCCCTGCATACAGCGTTGTTCCTTAGGGAAGGGCTTTTCTACAGCCTGCGTGCAGGGTGAGTAGCACCTCTATCAGCCCCATCACCTGTTGTTCCAGTGCAATCCGAAGGGGCTTATTTCCAAATAAACCTTCTTCGGATTGAGCCGTCAGTGCATTTGAGATGCGAAGGCTGCAATGGGATTCTGCAGAACTGGCTCCAGGTTTCAGGGAGCTCTTGGCATAGTGCCCTCTGGTGGAACGCCTCATGTGTCATTAGCTTCCCCCTCACCTGGAGTGCTTCCCTGGCAGGGGCGGGCAGCCATGGCAATTTGGGCTGCTGATTTTGAATTTCCCACAATGCTCCTGATGCAGCATCAGTCATAGGCAATGTGGGAAATTAAAATGGCAGCTCCCCACATCCAGCTGCCCAGCTGGGAGCAAAGGCGTCCTGCTGGGGCCCTCCGAGCTACCCAGGACGCTGCATCTTGACACTGGCTCTGGAGCCCTTATCCTAACTTGCGCACTCACAACTTATTTGGGAGCAATCGTAGGTTTTTTTGGGGGGGGTTATATGTTGCCAGAGTATATGTTTCTTCTGCAAACATATACTCTGGTAGCCTAAAATCCCAAATAAACCAAAGGATTGCTCCCAGATAAGGATAGCTCAGCATGAGACTTTTAATCTCAGGGTTGTGGGTTTGAGCCTTACGTTGGGCGATTCCTGCAGTGCGGGGGGTTGGACTAGATGACCCTCAGGGTCCCTTCCGATTCTGCAGTACTGTGGTTCTATGGTTTAAGTGTCTTCTGGACTGTGGTTGGAAGCAAGCTCATTGACAAGTAGCAGGATTTTCTATACAGTGCCCCACCCCAATAGCTACTGGGTTTACAATGCCTTTGGGGAGGGTGTTATGGGATTTGGCTAAAGTGTCAGGCAGTGGGGCTTATGGCTTTTATTAAGAGACCCCTCCCCCCCCCACATCACCTATAATTAATGCAATTGATGAAAGCACTATGTGGAAGAACAGTGGGATCCCAAGTTAAATCCCACTGATTTCAGCAGCTTGTCCACGTAAAAGCATACAGAGGAGAAAAACTGGTGTGTGTGTGTGTGAGAGAGAGAGAGAGAGAGAGAGATAGTGTGAGTGTGATCTGTCTTAAGTGGTTTGTGGATTATAGGCCTGGCGTCATTGTGTTGGTTCTTGTACAGAGTTCCTTCCCTGGAAGGGAACGGCTCGAATTGAATCCATATGGCCGGCTAGCTGCCTCTCCTCCGCCGCTACTGCATAGATTTGTTCCTGCGCTTCCCTTGTGTTAACTGACACTGTTTTGTCCTCTGGCAAACTTTCATTGGAATCGCATTGCCCTGCGTGACATGAGTTCGGGATGAACAATGAAACCCCCTGTTCCTTGAGATCAACGCGTTTGTAAACACTGACACAATGGCCACAAAAGCCGATATTGCAGCACATCCTATTTGATATCATTTTCTTTAATCTTGCGAGGGCAATTCCCTTCCCGAGGGATTGACATTCCTCAGCTCAACCGCCTTGCATTTATATTTTATCTGATCTCTTTTCCTTCCTTCCTTATTGTTGTCAAAGGAGAGCAACAATGCAGCCACAGCCCAGGTCCCTTCTGCTTGCCATAGATTTCTTGATTTCTTTTGTGCCTGGAATTGCTTTTATTTTACCCTCCTCATCTTCTCCACCCCCACCCCTTTTTCTTGGCAAGTTGGGGGTAAATAAATATGCAGTTTCCTGCGCTGGCTATAAAAGGTTTTTCTAGGAGCGGTTTGCCTTGGCCCAGAAGGACGAGCTTTGAAAGTTCAGCCTGATAAGTTTGTGCTGGGGGCTTCCTTGGTGAACTGGTGATATGTGAGCTATGAGAAAACTATGCAAGGACTTTAGGGAAAAGGGCGTGTTGGAGTCTCCAATCCAAACATAGCGCTTTTGGAGCATATGTTGTTCATATAGTTTTTAAAGTCATTTGTGTTACTGTGGGCTTGTTCATTGTTGTTGCTGTTCTTATTTTTAAATGCCCTACTAACCATTGTTCCTAAGGTTTGGGGTGGGTGGGGTAACAATGCCATTATCCAAAATACAAATTATGAACAATAACAACAACTCTTCGTAGTTTCAGTTCTGTGCACACTTAATTGGGGCAAACCACTTTTGGCCCCACCAAGTTCAATGTGATTTACCCCAAGCATAGCATGCAAACTTAATTTTAATAATGGTGTTGTCACCCAGCCACTGTAGCACTTTCCTGAGCTTTGCAGTCTAGTCCAATGCCTGTTTGTTCCAAACAGCCATTGGACTGGACCGCAAAGTTAAGGAAAGCACTGTGTTGCTGTAGGTAGTGCTTTATTCCAAGTGGAAAATCCACCCACTTAGATTCTGCAGAGAAGAAGAGCCCGTGCGGAAATAAGCTTTTGCAAGTGCAGCTTCCGTGCAGATACTTCTGGATGCTCATTTGGGCACCATTGAATGGCACTTTGGGGTGTAGATGTGCTTCTCCTTCTGGGCCTGCTGTTTATTGCAAGCTCATAGAGCTTGGTCAGAGACATGGGATTGCTGGTGATCTCCTTTGCTGTATTTTTCGCTCTGTAAGACGCACCAGACCATAAGGCACACCTGGTTTTTGGAGGAGGAAAACAAGAAAAAAAATATTCTGAATCTCAGAAGCCAGAACAGCAAGAGGGATCACTGCGCAGCGAAAGCAGCAATCCCTCTTGCTGTTCTGGCTTCTGGGATAACTGCGTAGCCTACATTCGCTCCATAAGACGCACACACATTTCCCCTTACTTTTTAGGAGGGAAAAAGTGAGTCTTATAGAGCAAAAAAGTGGTATCTTAGGGCCATCAGTAATTGCTCTTTTTGGAGGGCCTTTAAAGCAGGCATAGGCAAACTCGTCCCTCCAGATGTTTTAGGTCTACAACTCCCATCATCCCTGACCACTAGTCCTGTTAGCTAGGGATGATGGGAGTTGTAGTCCCAAAACATCTGGAGGGCTGAGTTTGCCTATACCTGCTTTAAAGCGTTTGAGCAAAATATGTTATAAAGGATGGGTGGGGTGAGAGCCTTTGCACTTCCTAAAGGTAGAGAGAGCTATAACTACAGACCCTCCAAGCGTCCCTATTTCCGCAGGACAGTCCCGGATTTACAGAAGCTGTCCCAGTTTCTGATTTGATTCCGAAAGGTCCCACTTTTCCTTAAAACGTCCCTATTTTTGTCAAAGAAATATTGGAGGGTATGGTTTTAGACAATCACCAAGACAAGGAGATAAGTAATTATACATACAACCTTTAGAAGACATCTGTATAGGAAAGTTTTTTAATGTTTAATGTTTTATTTTGCTTTTATACATGTTGGAAGCCGCCCAGATTGGTTGGAGCAACCCAGTCTGATGGACAGGGTGTGATGATGATGATGATGATGATGATGATGAAATAGGACGTCCTTAGGTTCATCAAAGAAATGTTGGAGGGTATGTAACTATAGCCAGCAAAAAATACATGCAAGTCATAGAACAAATATGTTTACAGTTTGCATTTAAAAGATATCCCAGACACTGAGTTGCCTAGGCATCTAAACTTGTTATTTTTCTTCTTCCCTGCACAGCACTAGCATATTGATTTTTGGTCTTGAGACTGGGGAATAAAAGGTTGTTTTTTGTTGTTTTTTAAATCAGTTCTTACCATCTTATGTGCAAAATAAGATGGCTAGCCCTGATTAAAAAGCACCCAGGAGATCCAGGACTGAATTCACTTTCAGTGAAACTAGAATATTTGTGACATGGAACTGTTTGGCCAGCTAGGGTTAGACAGGGGAGGCCCTTTCCCATGCAGCTGCCTGCTGTGTTGGTGGAACGTAGGTAGCAATCAGACCATTGGTCCATCTAGATTAGTATCGTCTACAGCACTAACTGTGGGACGTGGGTGGCGCTGTGGGTTAAACCACAGAGCCTAGGACTTGCCGATCAGAAGGTCGTCGGTTCAAATCCCCGTGACGGGGTGAGCTCCCGTTGCTCGGTCCCTGCTCCTGCCAACCTAGCAGTTCGAAAGCACGTCAAAGTGCAAGTAGATAAATAGGTACCGCTCCGGCGGGAAGGTAAAACAGTGTTTCCGTGCGCTGCTCTGGTTTGCCAGAAGCGGCTTAGTCCTGCTGGCCACATGACCCGGAAGCTGTATGCCGGCTCCCTCGGCCAATAAAGCGAGATGAGCGCCGCAACCCCAAAGTCGGCCACGACTGGACCTAATGATCAGGGGTCCCTTTACCTTTACAGCACTAACTGTCAGCAGATCTCCAGAGTTTCAGGCAGGGATCTCTTCCAGCTTGTTCCTGAAGATGCTGGGGACTGAATCTGAGGCCTTTCTGCATGCAATGTAGATGTTCTACTGCTGAACTACGTCTGTTCTCCGTCAGTTCTAAGGCTTGCTTCATCTTCCAAGATGATTGTTGGGTGGGATGGAAGCTGTATGTTGATCTATATCATAGAATCATAGAGTTGGGACAGATCATCTAGTCCAACCCCCTGCAATGCAGTTGTCCCATACAGGGATTGAACTTGCAACCTTGGCGTTATCAGCACCACGCTCTTACCAACTGAGCCATCCAGGCTGATATAAGCCCCTGCACGTGAAGCCAGAGATTCTAGCCCTGTAGGTTTCTGTACCCGACTAACACATCAACTACTCACAAGCAAATTAACAGACAAGCAGTTTGGAAATAAATGTGGGAATTAGCAGCACCCTGGAGGATTCTGCGGTGGCCTTTCTTGATGAATAAGGAGTCTTCTTTGTTGTGCTGCCTCCTTTTAGTGCAATGATTTAAATGGCGAAACGATCCCTTTGCAGTAACTGTACCTTGTTGACAATCCTATGTAATTTTAACTGAAACAGGGGTTGCAGACTGCCTGTTTTGTTCAAGTGGCATAATGGGAAAGTTAAGCTATATGTAAGGTCTAATTTTGTCACTCACTGCCAGCACTGGGTTGTGGGCTTCAGCTGCAAGAACTAACACTAGCACCTGCTGGATTTTGGGGTGACAGGGCTGGCATTGGAGCTGTTGGCCCGAGGTTCATGCAGAACATTCATGGTTTGGGGTCTATGCTGCAGTGTCCTGAAGTGAGCGGGAGGCAGCTGCATGGAGATGGTCAGTCAGACAGGCATGGCTTAAAATAGGCCATTGGCACAGGCAACACCGCAGCCGTGACCTGGGAGTATTTATGGCTCAGCTAGGTTAGGGAAGGCCGTAGGCTGTCTGGTGAGGACCTGAGCAGGATAGTCCCACCCCTATTTATTCACTTGTCTGAGAAAACGTTTGGTCTGCTTAATACTAGAAGGGAAAGACTCTAAGCAGTGTACAGTGGTACCTCAGGCTAAGTACTTAATTCGTTCCGGAGGTCCATACTTAACCTGAAACTGTTCTTAACCTGAAGCACCACTTCAGCTAATGGGGCCTCCTGCTGCCGCCGCGCCACCAGAGCACGATTTCTGTTCTTATCCTGAAGCAAAGTTCTTAACCTGAAGCACTATTTCTGGGTTAGCGGAGTCTGTAACCTGAAGTGTATGTAACCTGAAGCATATGTAACCTGAGGTACCACTGTACATATAAACTGTAGAAATAGCATAAAATCATTAAAAACGCCAGGAGAATATTGGAAACGTAGAGGCACAGAATCCAGGGGATCAGGGAAGTCTGAGCACAGCCATGTTTTCAAGAGGAGATAAGTAGTCTTCAAGAACGTGCTGTAAGGAATGCCAAAATGCAGTCCATACACAACCTGCTTCAAATCCTATTGCTAGTCGTAAGGGCCGTATTGACCTCCAGGCTTGGGTAGTTAAAAATGTGTGCAATCTCTCCTTGATATACCCGCCTAAACATTTCACCCTCCTGAGCTACAGTTCCCATCAGCCCCTGCAAGCATGGCTGATGGCTTGGGATGATGGGAGTCCAGCAACATCTGGAGGACCAAAGCTTCCCCACACATGTCCTGTAAGGACCTGGGGCTTTAGAGGTCAGCACCAGCGCTGGCTGCAAATTTGTTTCTGAAGATGCCAACAGTTTTGCTCCTACGCGGCAGACTGATTGCACTTGGTGAACTGTGTTTAAAGGCACTTCCAAGTGAAGCACTGTAATTGGATGTAGCAAGTTTGTGAGTCACTGATGGGATTTGCCTCAGATGGGAGAGAAATGGTGTGTGTGTAAGGGAGTGGGTGATGTGTATGGGGGGGAGTGTTGGTTGGGCAAAGGGGTAGGTGGGCCCAGCAAGCAGAGCCCTTAGTGCGGGGTATGCGTGTAAAATCTTGGTGCAGTGGTGTTACGGTAAAATCTGGGTGCGAGGCTGATCTGCCACCCAGCTCGTCGGACTAAGTTCGTGGGTCCCTGCGGAGGAAAATGAGCTCAGCCAGAGACAGGAGCAAGCTGCAGAAGATCCAAGTTTATTGCACAACAGGTTCAAGGCGAGATTGAACTGCGAGAAAGGGGTGACATGAACTTTTGAAACTTCCCTCCATGTCCCAGAATACAGTGCAAAATACATCCCAGTTACATCATGAATACATTAAGAAGAGGTTGGGTTACACAGATTACATCATGAATACATTAAGAAGAGGTTGGGTTACACAGGATTAACATATGGAGGAGGGAGGGGGGAATATGCAGAGCTGGAGATATGTGCAGATAAGCACATCCTGAGTACCGGTGATGAGAAGACAATGGTCCATGTATGCATAGCCTGCCACCTGGCATTGCCCGGAGGAAAGGCTTGGCAGAGTGATTTGACAGGATTAGGGTCTTGACACCTTTCTTGAGGGATTATGGAGGACAGGGGAGGTGTCATGGAGTCCTAGAGAAATTGAGCAAATTGGCACGTTGATTTTCTATGAATTTTATAGATTTTGGTCCCTTTTGACATTGACAATTGGAAATAAATGGATATATTGTAGCAAAGAAGAAGGTGAAGAAGACATGCCCCCCCCTTCCGTATCAAGTGGTTAACCACTGCTTCTTTCAAGGGGCCTTTAAATATGATGAACTTTATGATTAGTTGTGTTCCGTGCCTTGGGAAATCATCTGAAGCAGAGAACAAAGGACAAAGTACTTGCAGAGCGCCATATTTTTTGCATTAGCATAGGAAAGGGTGACCTGAGTTCATTTTTTCCTCCCATCCTTCTCAACAGTTCATGAAATTTCATCCTGCAGTAAATAAGCTGTTCAGTTAGTGGTGCAACTGTGTTGACACGAATTGAACACTTTAGTTTTATTTGTAGCAACGCCTGCAGTTCTAATAGCTGAGCTTTCTGCTTTAACACTTTCTTTAGACATCATTTCTCCCGAACAAGCTTGGCGTTATTCACCAACTAAGCTATCCCTGGTCATTCAAAATAGGAAGAGTAGTTCTTTCTGGTAGTTCTCCCATCCTGTGGGTCAGGAGTAGGGAACCAGCAACCCATGGGCCAAATCAGGCCCGTCAAGGTGTTTGGGATGGCCTGCCAGCCCCCTTGCAGTTGTGCCTCTTCCTTACCTTGCAAAGAGACCTCCTCTTCCTCTTGTGCACTGGCATCGCTAACAGATTGACATGCTCTGGAAACAGAAAAGGGCAAGGATGGTAAGCAAGAGGAAGAAGAGGAGATTTTGCAAGGTTAGAATGGAAGAGGTGGTTCCCTGAAATTTACACCCATTGGTTCCACTCCTACCCCCTGGAGCAACAATGCAAATCTGCCTCTTCTTCTATGTGGAATCCTTTTAGGTATTTGGAGGTAGCTATCTCGCCTCTCCTGAATCTTCTCTTCTCCATGCTAAATGTACTCTTTCAGCTGTGCTTTGTAGGACTTGGTTTGCAGGCCCCTTACCATTCTGGTGTCCCTCCTTTGAACACAGTTTGTCAATCTCCTGCTAAAAATGTGGCATCTAGAACTAGACACAGTACCCAGAGTGTCTCAGGAACTGTAGTTTGTGAAATGGCCTGTTTGGTGTCCTAGGGCTCACTGACGCCAGTGTTTGAAATTAGCCATGCGCCAGGTGCATTTTGCACCCTGGCTTTCGCCCACTTGCAGCCAAGTGAAGATGCCTGGGCACCAGGGTGGTGCCTGACATCTCCACCATCTGGAGATGCATGCCTGGGCATCACTGGATCTTGATTGTTTTCACACACTAACACCACATCCTGTATAATTCTATCAGTTATATTTTACCTGCACAATCGGAATGAATTTCAGGAACCAAAAAGCCTTTTCCCTGTACATTCCGAGCAGGAGCAGTCACCATTAAGAAAAAGAGGCTGGAATAGGCCAGTACATATGTGGACTGTCCCTCTATCAAGTGACATTTCTTTTTTAAATTCCCAAAGTTCTTAACCTATCTCTCATGGTTGTCATCTGAAGTAGCCAACTGCTTTTAACTGATAATCACAGTCGGTCCATCATTGCAGTTAAGTCTGCAACAGGGAAATGCATGTATTGGGTCCTTCTGATGGCATTTGAGATTGAATTCATTTTCCTCTCCTTCCACCATGCTGTTCCTGTGGCCTCCCTGCTGCTTCTTCTTTTTAAATAATATTTTTAAAGAACCCAGACTTTTTGTGCTGCTTGCAGTCAGCAATTGCGACCACGCTTCAGCAGAGCAAATCTGTTGAGTAAGGCTGTGCTGTTTGTACATGGTTGCCCCCCGCTGTGCTTTTTCAAACAGAACAGGTGAGGGAGGTCACACTTTTAACAGTTGTGGTTCCTTGTCATGAATTGCTTGAGTGCCCTGTGAAACGTTTTTTTGGCAGCAAGAACCAGGAGGCCTAACTGCACCTCTGTTACATACAGCAGAGCTGCAGCTGGGCACCTTATCAAATGGAAGACCTGGTTTTGTTTACTTTTTGTTTTTGGCGCATCCGCTATCTGTCAGTGAAAACCGGCTCCAAGTTATGGTACATGAACTTGCCTATTACTTACAGGCCAGGAAATAGCAGACATGCCCCCAGGGAGCCGTCTCGCACCCATCAGACCCAATCCACTTCCTAATGAACCAGCCATCTGATAAGTGTCCATCTAAATGGATGTCATTAAGGAACTTCCCTCTCCTGATAGAACCATTTGCCTTGAGTCATTAACAACTCTTGCCATCCTCATTGGCTGGGCCAGGGGCAGCTGGTGATGTGGAAACCCCAGTTAAAAAGCAAAAGAAGCCAGATTGGCCCAAAAGAAAAATGACCATAGTATTGCAATACTTTGGCCAGCTGAATATTCACAAAATTATGTGCAAGCTTTTGAGTTCTCCAGAACTCTTTGCATAGCTGTCAACTTTCAGATTTGAAAATAAGGGATCAGCATACTCAAAAATAAGGGATCAGCAGCCTCACCTGTCCCGGGGACAGTCTACAGGAATATCTAACAATCCGGGATAGCAGCAGGAAGCAGCGGGGAAACGGCGCTGGAATAAGGGAATTTCCCACAAAAAAAGGGAAGGTTGACAGCTATGTCTTCATCAGGCTAGGCAGTAAACAAAGGGGGGAAAGCAGGGGAAGAGAAGTTTATTAGTGCTTGTATGCCTATCATGTGGGACGTGGGTGGCGCTGTGGGTTAAACCACAGAGACTAGGGCTTGCCGATCAGAAGGTCGGCGGTTCGAATCCCCGTGATGGGGTGAGCTCACGTTGCTCGGTCTCTGATCCTGCCAACCTAGCAGTTCGAAAGCACGCCAAAGTGCAAGAGATAAATAGGTACCGCTCCGGTGGGAAGGTAAATGGTGTTTCCGTGCGCTGCTCTGGTTCGCCAGAAGCGGCTTAGTCATGCTGGCCACATGACCCGGAAGCTGTACGCCGGCTCCCTCGGCCAGTAAAGTGAGATGAGCGCCGCAACCCGAGAGTTGGTCATGACTGGACCTAATGGTCAGGGGTCCCTTTACCTTTACGCCTATCATATTTACACGATGGCACAAGTGACTACCTGCCAGACTAGCTGGCATGTATCATATTTGCATGGCGCAATAAATATCTATCCTCTCCCCTCTTGGTGAAGAGTTCTGGAGAACTCAAAAGCTTGCGCATGATTTAGTGACCTTTTAATTAGCCAAATGATAGCATTGCACTGATATAAATGCTTAAACCCCAGTTGGTAATGCCTGAGGGCAGAGTCAGAAATCGGTCAACCTAAGAAGATGTTGTCCACCATGATCCAGGTTTAAATAAGCGCATGGTGATATAATGATTTTTAATATAAAAAAATCTAGTCATTTCTATAGAGCGTGTACAGCTACAATCAATGCAGAGCCACTGTAGAGCTAGATGGACCAGCGGTTTGAGACAGCTTTGTAGGCTCAAAATCGGAAGAAGTCTGGCTGCCAATTAGCTGCCAGGCTAAGTTTAGGGTGCTGGTTTTGGCATATAAAGCCCTATGTTTGGGACCAGGATACCTGAAAGACCATCTCATACATCCCATTGATCACTGCACCCTGCAGGTGAGGGCTTCCCTCAGGTACCATCTTACCAAGAGGACCTTTAGTGTTGTGATACCTACCCTTCGAAATTCTGCTCCCCTTGAATATTAGCCAGGCGCCGTCTCTGTTGCTGTTTCGGTGCCCCACTAAAGACCCCCTCTTTTCCACAAGCCTTTTCGGTCGAGATTTATCCCAGTCTGTAGCTGCCTTGGAATTGTTTTTGGATGTTTTAAACCAGGGGTCAGCAACCTTTTTCAGCCGTGGGTCGTTCCACCATCCCTCAGACCATGTGGTGGGCCGGACTATATTTTGGGGAAAAAAAATAATGAACAAATTCTTATGCCACACAAATAACCCAGAGATGCATTTTAAATAAAAGCAAACATTCTACTCATATAAGAACACCAGGCAGGCCCCACAAATAACCCAGAGATGCATTTTAAATAAAAGGACACATTCTACTCATGTAAAAACACGCTGATTCCCGGACTGTCTGTGGGCTGGATTGAGAAGGCGATTGGGCCTCATCCGGCCCATGGGCCTTAGGTTGCCTACCCCTGTTTTAAACGGTTTATAATAATTGAATTTATACCGTGCCCTTCCTCCCAGAGGAGTCCAGGGCAGCGTTTGTGTGTTTGCCTTCCTGGACCGCTTTTCGGGAGGGAAGGTGGGGGATATAAAATAAGTTAGTAGGTAGTTTTTGCCTGGCAAGGGTTTGAAGGAACAGAAGCAATCGGGGTGTGTGTGTGTGTGTGTGAAAGAATTGTGATTCCACATGTGTCTCATCGTGCCCATTTCTTCTCTCCCCCTAAACCCATCCTGCCAATGGAAGTTGACAGCTCTCAATTTTGATGTGTGAGGCAGCCAGCTGGGAGAGGCCTGATGTGCGCAGGGTTGCCTGGTTCTGGCGGGGGCCGGAGTAGCGGCTCTCTGGCCGGATCTTAGATTCTCTGTTCTCTGGGGTTGCAATTTAGCTGCTGCAGGAGCCGTCACGTGGTCCCGCTCCGTGTGGAATATATCGGTGGGCCGGTCTCCTGCCCCTTGAGCGGCAGGCGAAAGATGGGGAGCGGAGAGTGATTGTGTTTGCAGCACAAAGAGGGAAATCAAGAAACGGGCCGAGGAGCAGGGAGGACGTGGGAGAAAAGCTAACAAGCAGCAAGCTGCACCCAGCTCCAGGGTTTTGTTTTGTGGGGTGGGGGTGGCGGGCTGTATTTATTTAAGAAATTTATATGCTTCCCATTGTTCCAAGAGGCTGCAAAAGGCAGTTTGCAGTATGGTGATTTAGTAAAACATGAGCTGCTTTGGGAGCAGAGGCAGGATATAAATTCAGCTAATAATGGGAATGATAAACACTGCACGTTCATAGGGTTGTGTTAAACATAAATTCAATGCAAAGTAGACCCATTGAAGTAAAAGGATGTGAGTTCGTCCTGCTGATTCATTTCAAATCAGCTATCCTGTGACTGGAGACAGCTCTCCATAACTCAAATAAAATTCAAACATTTAAAACACTTTTCATAAATACAGTTTGTAATAACGTGCAGCACATAATAAGCACTTTTGGCAAGGTGTTGTTGGGGAGCCTTTGCCCCCTGATTTTCCACTGTCAAGGTTGTTACTAGTATATTTATATCCTGCTTTCCCCCAGATGGAGACTCAAGGGGGCTTTAGCTGGGGCGGGTGCAGGTTCTGTGGGACGTGTCTGTTATTTGTATAGATATGGTTCTTAGGTTTTATTTTTCGTCTGTATTGCGGTTGGCATTAGTGTTGACAGTTGTGTTTGTAAAGTCACTTTAGGTCACTTTGTTGTGAGCGGTACCTAGAATCATAGAATCATAGAGTTGGAAGAGACCACAAGGGCCATCGAGTCCAACCCCCTGCCAAGCAGGAAACACCATCAGAGCACTCCTGACATATGGTTGTCAAGCCTCTGCTTAAAGACCTCCAAAGAAGGAGACTCCACCACACTCCTTGGCAGCAAATTCCACTGTCGAACAGCTCTTACTGTCAGGAAGTTCTTCCTAATGTTTAGGTGAAATCTTCTTTCCTGCAGTTTGGATCCATTGCTCCGTGTCCGCTTCTCTGGAGCAGCAGAAAACAACCTTTCTCCCTCCTCTATGTGACATCCTTTTATATATTTGAACATGGCTATCATATCACCCCTTAACCTCCTCTTCTCCAGGCTAAACATGCCCAGCTCCCTTAGCCGTTCCTCATAAGGTATCGTTTCCAGGCCTTTGACCATTTTGGTTGCCCTCCTCTGGACACGTTCCAGTTTGTCAGTGTCCTTCTTGAACTGTGGTGCCCAGAACTGGACACAGTACTCCAGGTGAGGTCTGACCAGAGCAGAATACAGTGGCACTATTACTTTCCTTGATCTAGATGCTATACTCCTATTGATGCAGCCCAGAATTGCATTGGCTTTTTTAGCTGCCGCTAAAAGGGGAGGCCAACAAATTCTGAAATTACCTCCGAAGGGGAGGCCAACAAATTCTGAAAAGAAATATTCTCCCTCATGTGCTGCATAGCTTGGGAAGCACAACTCTAGTTTCTAGTAGAAGGAAAAGGATCTTGCAGCTTGGTGTGTGGGTTTATTTTTAATATTTTAAAAAAGAAAAATTGGTTTTCCATTCACATGCTTCTAGCACTGTGGGTTCTTGCAAGCCTCTTCTGATTATTCAGCAATATTGTCCCATTACAGCTTTGAAACCTCATTTCAGCACAATCTTTTCAGCCTCGGGGTTTTCACATGCCATGAAAGCACAAGACAGTTTATTACATGTTTCTGTGCATCTGGGGAAGGCTCTCCCCCCCTATTTTTTTCCTTTCCGGGACAGGCTGTAGCTATTGAATTTCAAGCAGCCCTGCATGAAGTCTAAGAGAAGCGTGTGTGTGTAACTATTTAGGAAGAAGAGGTTTAGAGCCTTGAGGATCACCTTTCAGCATGAGGCCAGATTTTATTCATTTATTGATGTCTTATCCCTCTCTGCCTGACATGTATGGGTGTTAGGGGAGGGGCAGTACCCCTGATGGGGGACACATGTTCCTTCTGGGGTAGTTTGCTGGGTCCCCATGCTGCACACAGCTCTCTCTTGCGGCTCCTGGAAGCTGTCAGCGTGTGACAGCGGCCGTACCCCAGGAACAGCTTCTAAAAAAGGTAAAGGAAGCCTGACCCTTAAGTCCAGTTGCGGACGACTCTGGGGTTGCGGCGCTCATCTCGCTTTACTGGCCGAGGGAGCCGACGTTTGTCCACAGTTTTTCTGGGTCATGTGGCCAGTATGACTAAGCCGCTTCTGGCAAACCAGAGGAGCGCACGGAAACGCCGTTTACTTTCCCGCTGGAGTGGTACCTATTTATCTACTTGCACTTGATGTGCTTTCAAACTGCTAGGTTGGCAGAAGCAGGGAGCAAACAATGGGAGCTCACCCTGTCGTGGGGATTCAAACCGCGACCTCCCGATCGGCAATCCCAAGGCTCAGTTGGTTTAAACCCCAGCTAAACCAGGTGAGGGTAGCCGAAGGTTCTCAAACCCTTAGTGAGTTAGGGGCTTCCCTTGCTTGTGAAGACAGGCTCCGGTGGATGGAGCAGATGAGATCAGTAGTGGGTCCAATGGTCAATAAAACAGTTTCTGCAAACTGTGGCAAGAGAAACTGATGGACTATGCGGAATTTGAGAAACTGACAAACCACGTGACAAGGACAACTGTGACTTTAAAGAAGAATGGGAACCTTTTACAAAGTATTTAAAGAAACAACAAAATGAGCTGGACTCCTTGGCACGTTTTGAATAAACATTCGCAAATTTTTCTTTATTGGCAATATAAAGATAGATAAATCAAGGATTTATACATTTTTATAATATGCAGAGAACAATATGTGTTGAGAAATCAGAAAGAGGAGCTGAGGGAAGTCTGGGGGGTAGGCCTTTCTTTCTTTGGGGAGGGGGGAGGGAAAAAAGGAGGGGGAGAGGAGGAGGATGTATTTTTGATAAATTCTTATGTTGAAATTCCTAATAAAAATATTTTTTAAAAAAAGACCGTTTCTGCACATGCTGTAGATGGAAGTGGGGGACGGATGCAGCTCGTGCACTTGGCAAGGGAGCCCATTTTAGAGAAGGGAAACCCTGACCCTAAACCTCCACCGCCGTGCGGGATATCTTTGGTAGAGGTAAAGGCCAAGGAGTAAACCCTACACAAATGCAGTGGAGTCCATAAGATGGTTGGATGGCTTCTTCTACGCCTCCTTCCAGCAACTCCCGCAGCCAAGCTGGTGCCAAACGTCTTGCTCTGCTTTCCTTTGGACCAAGGTCGAGAGGGGGGTCTTGTCGTCTGGGCAGCCCAGGACCTCCATACACACTGCCCAGGCTTGCGCCCCAGGGAGGTCACTTTGTTGTTGTTGTTTAGTCACTTAGTCGTGTCCGACTCTTTGTGACCCGCTGGACCAGAGCATGCCAGGCACTTCTGTCTTCCACTGCCTCCCGCAGTTTGGTCAAACTCATGCTGGTAGCTTCGAGAACACTGTCCAACCATCTCGTCCTCTGTCATCCCCTTCTCCTTGTGCCCTCCATCTTTCCCAACATCATGGTCTTTTCCAGGGAGTCTTCTCTTCTCATGAGGTGGCCAAAGTATTGGAGCCTCAGCTTCATGATCTGTCCTTCCAGTGAGCACTCAGGGCTGATTTCCTTAAGAATGGATACGTTTGATCTTCTTGCAGTCCATGGGACTCTCAAGAGTCTCCTCTAGCACCATAAGGTCACTTGGGTATTGCTAATACAGCAGTTTGACTTCACCCCCAGAGGCACACTCCATTGTCTCTTGAGACAGATACCAACAGTCCCTCTCTGCCTCCTCTCAGGGCAGCGCTCCTGGGTCTCTTGAGGTCTAGATTCAGGTTTCCAGAACCCCCTTGCTAAAGTGTCCCACTATTGGGCTGCCTGGCCTTTGCCTCACCTGGCAGCAGCAGGCCTCTGTTTAAATTTCCCATTATGCCCTAAGCACAGCTGATTTCAAACCGTGCACCGTTGTGAAGTCAGGCCATTGACAGGTTGGCAGCCCTGCCTGCCTCTCAGATTTTGTCAGCAGAGGCGATGGGCGTGAGGAGGGGAAAGAGAACCATCTGGCCAGCAGGCAGAATTCAAATTCCCACAATGCCCCAGAGCAACACTATGCCCGTGGCATTGTGGGAAATCAAAATGGCCATGTGCTGCTGCTGCTGCTGCTGCCATCAGGTAAGCTGAAGGTAGGCATCAGTGCCAGTGCACCCTACAGCTTGCAGGAAGGTGCAAGGGACTGATATCAGGCACAGCTGGTTGGCTGGAGTGCTGCACAGGAGCGCTGCAACATTTTGTTGCAGGCCCTACTTGTCACTACTGCTTTCGGGAACAGTGACCAGTAGCTCGGCTGAAAACAAAACGCTGGTTTAGGTGGACTGTGTATCTGAACCAGCAAAGCAGGCTCTCTCACCCAGATTCTTAAACCCACAAAACCATTTTTATTTTTTTTACCGAAGAGAGATTGTGGTATCTATCTCCGAGGCAGTGCCTGTTTTTTCCCCTTTTTATCAGAAGGACTCCTTCCAAGTCCCTTAAAACTTATGGTCTGTAGCAGAGCTGGGATTAGACGTTGATGCCAGCCTTGATTTCCGCTTCCTAGAGCAGCGTGTGAGCCATGAAATGCTGCACGTTCCCTGTGTGCCAGAATGCAGTTGCATTAACACCTGTGCGTTTAATAGAGCTCTGCGGAGAAAAATTCCCCAGGGGGGTTGTCCTGCTTGAGGAGGCTTGCTTGCTCTGCGCTGGGCAGAGGCATAAAATAAGCTCCGCCATGCATCCTAATTAAAGGGCCCGAGTCTGCTCCTTTTGAAGCCAGCGACATAATCAGACCAAGGACACTGAGCTAACACCTGCCATCCTATATTGCTGCCTATAAAATGCAACTTGCACCCACAGGATTGGTAATGTGCTGGGTTTTGCCATTGAGGCATCAATTTTTTATGTCTTGGAAGAAGGGAAAAATCCATTTTTCTTATCTTCCCAATCCCTCACCCTGCCCCCTCTTGTTCTCATTCTTTTTTGCTCGTTTTAGTATCTGTTTGCATTGCAAGTCTGCACGAAGGAACTTTGGCTTTGAAATGAAAATACAGCCATTTATTTCAATTCAAAGGAAGTGACCACAAATCCCTTCCTTCACTCATTCACCACAGGAAAGCCTCGCTCCCTTCTCTTTCGTCTGCTGTCTGGGGATAAAACTGACCTTCCTCACAGGGCTGTTGTGAAAGATTGATGGGCGGGTTAAAAAGTAGGTGGGGGGTTGTCCAGGGGGCGTGGGGGGACACATGCAACCGTCCCTTCTAACATCCCTGCCCATGCAAACACCCAACCTTCTTCGCCCGAAAGGGTCTTCTAAGAATGTTCATCTGAGTGCACTTGGAAGCTCCTTTCTGACCTTCGTGATTCCATGTGCCAGTATCTTCTGTGAGAGTAACGTGTGCCTGACTCCACAGCTGTCTTCACACATTCACTTTGAACATGTATGTGCATGTAGAGGGCTTTGCTTCTCTGCATATCTGCTCACAATTAAGCCTCCTTTCCAGCTGTTGGCTGGGAGGTCCTGTTGAGCAAGAATGCCTGGAGGGGAATTCTAAGTACATTGGGCTGGATGCACTTATGAGCCTCTCCGTACCTGAGCACCCCCGTCATGCTAGGTTCCCGATTGCGGGGAACGTTCAGACTTTTCTGCTCAATCTAGGGAGGTTGGTAGTGCAGGGGGCAGGCGGGCATGTGTGTGGGGACATTTGGGGTAGGGCTGGCGCCTGGGGTCCTACACCACATGATTTGACATACCACCATAGCTCTGTTCCTGAGCAGAGCATTGCCATAGTGTGTGCTGCCAAATACAGCAGTTCTTTCCAAGGATATCAGGACAAAAGGAATGAGGAGGTGGAAGGGGAACCAAAACAGTTTTATTAACAAATAAACAGCTGGCATATAAAGCATAAAATAAAACATACCCGACAGGGGCTACCCAATCTCCCCTTCAGCTGCCCGGAGCCCCAGGTAGAGCAGCAGGAGAAAGACCCCGACCGTCGGTCTCCCAGCATCAGGTCCTTTGATCTGGGCAGAAGCTCCCTGGGCCCCTCCCACCTATGGCTTTTATAGCCTGCCTTGATGTAATCAAGGGCACCTGGCATTACTCATGATTAGTCCAGGACCCTGAGATGGAACTAATACAGAACAGCTGAGAGTCTTCCACTACCTGCAGCCAGGCATCCAGCCAGCACTTGCAACACAGAAGAACCCAAGAAACTCCCGACAGGTGTGTGAAACACAAGACTCAAACTGGGAATGTTAAAGGGAAAGGGACATGCCACCTAACGCCTCAAAATACAATTGTCTTCCGCATTTCCACTATATTGTGCCACCTATATCTTGAAGCCAATGCTGGAGAACGTGGATTCAACATTTAAGGTGAAATGTGACTGTATTTGCTTGCACTCTTCCATAGCTACTCTTGCCCCTCCTGTTCCTCTCTGCTCTTTGTTGAAGATTGTAAACTCCTTGAGGGCAGACAGCTTTTTGTATGCACACAAAACTTTGCCAACAACCCAGAATGCTTTGCATATTGACTGCGAGTGAGATTTGTATGTCAGTAGTTCTGGC
The DNA here is from genome assembly GCA_034642415.1 of Podarcis siculus. NCBI lineage: Eukaryota > Metazoa > Chordata > Lepidosauria > Squamata > Lacertidae > Podarcis > Podarcis siculus. The sequence continues at coordinate 2,589,362 of JAXCMG010000038.1, forward strand.
ACTACCTTGTCCACAAAGATGCAGATGTTTTCTTGCTTTGGCTTTGCCAACTAACAAGGAACATCTGCACAGCTTGCGGCCCACCAAGTGAGACAAGTCCACCATCCACAAATGGTGACCCAGAGGCTGTTTTTCCTGTCTGCTTTGGATTTCTAAAATCAGGATTGCAGGGGAGGAGGTGTTGGCAAGCACCTGGCCAGTCAAAATTGCGTGCACGCCTTGGTGCATCACAAATTACGGCAGCCCACTTTAAGGGCTAGCATTCAGCAGCACAATCCTATATTACATTACTTTCTGAAGACATCACACATTGAAAACTTCCCGATACAGGGCTGCCTTCAGATGTCTTTGGAAAGTAATGTAATTGTGATATCTCTCTGTGTGCTTATGTGGAAGCAAGTCCATTGAAATCATTGCGTCTTCCTTCCAGCACTGCAGGCTTGATCATGGTTTTTTGGCTGGGGGGTGGTGACCCATAACAGGGTCCAGCAGCCCCCAACCCAAGGTGGGCCAGGCCACTAGCTCCAGGACCACTTTCATTCTCACTTTCTTCAAATTATTCCAAGGAGGAGGGGGGTAGCAGAAGGAGAGGGACGCAGAGGATGAGTTAAAAAGGTCTGGGAGTAGATTGGAAGAGATGGGAGAAAGACAAACATACAGCTTAAAATTTTAAATGGGTCCCTTTTTGAATGTTAGGGGTAAAGCTGAGGTCTTTGCCTGAAAAGGTTGAAGATGGCTATAACTGCATTCCTCAGTCTTTTACAGTGCAATCTTGGGTTTACTTTTCAGTAAGCCTTTCATCTCCTTTGAGAGCTAAAGACAGCCACAGAGCCAGACTACATTTAGGATCCAAGTCGGGAGATATGGCGACTACAGAGAGAGCAGCTATCTCGATGTTTTAAGTTAATGGCTAGACCGTGTAATGGGTGGTTGCAGACATCTCATCTCTGATGTCCTTGGCTACGAGAGAACACATCTAGGCAGCATCTGTATCTGCTTGGCTGCGTTCTTGCTCCTGGCAAGGCTCCTGAGCTCAGGTAGAACGGCATCTACATTTTGAGAAAGGGACTGTATTGTTCTTTGAGGAGGTGAGGGGGGCAAGCAGGAGCACAGCTAGATGATGAACAAACAGAGAGAAGAGCCACAGAGTCCTTGCAGGTTTGGGACCTGCAAATGCTGGGATGGGTGGCTGTGCAAGCAGGCTCGGACTTGTATGTTGGGGGCGACTGAGGAGAAGGGAGGTGCCCAAACTCAAAGCCTGACTCGACAGTGAAGCTCACAAGGTGACTTTGGACTGTCCTAGTCTACCTCCCAGGATTGTTGTGAGGATAAAATGGCGGGTGGGTGGGGCAGATGGAAAGGACATAGCCTCTTGGATATAAATCATGCAAACTGGGCAACTTTCCATCATTTCTCTTATTTTTGCATAAATTATGCTTTAATTTTTAACTAGTTTCTGTGATTTATTCTGCATAACTTTGAACTCTTTTTCCCCTGCCTGTTGGAAAGCCCCACCAGTTACTTTAGACATCTTTGAAGATGCAACTCCTCCATGGGTTTTCCTGATTATTAAGCTGTGCCCTGTCTTTTTATAGAACAATGCTTTATTGCATTTTTTCCTAATGTTTCCGTAGTGTGTGTGTGTGTGTGTGTGTGTGTGTGTGTATCTCCAAGGCTGTGGCTATGGGTGAAGCAAGACCCTCTAATGCTGAGAACCTCTCCATTGTAAGCTCAGGTTGTATATATGTGTAAATAAACCATGCATCATAAAGACACGGCAGTCTCTGCTGTCCTTTATTCCGAAGGAAATACGAACTCTGGGTAAAAGTGCCTGGAACCCCTGGAATTTTGCACCGCTTGGAGATTGGGGTGGCATGCAGTAATATAAATCTCTAGTGTCAAAGGCCACAATAAAGATAAAGTGTCTTTAGCTGAAAGCTGTATAGTGAAGAAACCAGAATTCCACAACTTTGGGGCTACCACAGAGAATGCCCTCTCTTGGGCGACATGCCTGCAAGCATCTGCGGATGCCAATGTTAAGAGGGTTTAAGAGGATCCATAGGGAAGTAGATGCTTTTTTCAGATACTTGGGGGTCTTAGTTGTTTAAGGCTTTAAACGCTAATGTGAGCATATTGAATTGGCCCCGGGAACAAGCTGGGTTTCACTGCTGCTGTTTCAAAACTGGGGTTATGCGAATTCTAAACAGAACCCCAGCCAGGAAGCTGGCTGCTCCATTTTGGACCCGTTGAAGTTTCTCATTCTTAGGCTTCTCCCAATACAAACTCAGCCCGGCCATCCCTTCCAACAGACGACAGTCCTCTTTAAAGTTGGACATGTGGCCTCTCCTTGGCCCATGCCCAACTCTAACCACTGCACTGTGTTGGCTCTGTAAATAATCACTACCGTACGGGAGGAGATGTGGGTCAGTGGTGACCGTGTACTCCCCCCCCTTTCCTGGACGTGTGTAGTTGGCCTTTAGCCTTGTGTTGGAACCAGGCCTGAGCTGATGATGCTCAGAAGCCAAGTTTGAGGCTTGCAGTTTGCATTTTTCATTTTTCTGGCGGCTCAGACTGTGGAAGTGCCTCCTGTCACAGTATTTTTTTCTTTTGCTTTAAGAAAGCAATGTACTCTTGGCTTCTCTTTCTGTGTGAAAAGGGCAAGATGGTTTTAGCTTTCACCTGGCTCTCTCTTCCCCTCTGTGCCGAGGCTAAATTGTCCTTCTGGGGTTTAAAAGATGTTTCCTCCTGTGGTTTTCTGCTGCTTCAGGAAATGGCTCCTCTGAGGTGTCTGTGGGTTGTCCCAAGCTACCCAGAGGAGGGGTCTGGCAACACTTCTCTCCTTTCAAGAAGCGAGTAGCAACTTTGCAAGTGATGCTTGTGAAGATGCAGGTGAGAATCAGGAATCCTGGAGACTGATGGAATTGTAGCATCATTTTGCCGTCCAGATGTTATCTGTCATTCAGTCTTCACACCAGCAAAATAATACTTTATTAGCTTAACTTAGGGTGTTGCAGAGCATTCACAGTGCTTCATCCTAGGGGTGTGGAGAAGATTTGGAGGGGCCCCAAATAAAGAACGGAAGCAGACAGTCTTTGGACACAGATTCAGCGCTTGTCCCAGCCAAAGCACCATCTCTCCACAGGGCTTTGAACTGAAACAGAGACCTCCAAAGCGCTTGTGACACTTGGAAATTCAGGTGCTGAAGAAACCCACACGCACTACCTGTCTGCAAAACCTGGAACATTTCTCCCCAAGCTTGCTACACAGGCATCTCCCCATTTAAAGCGGTAAAGAGACCCCTGACCATTAGGTCCAGTCGTGGCCGACCCTGGGGTTGCGATGCTCATCTCACTTTACTGGCCAAGGGAGCCGACGTACAGCTTCTGGGTCATGTGGCCAGCATGACTAAGCCGCTTCTGGCGAACCAGAGCAGCGCACGGAAACGCCGTTTACCTTCCCACCAGAGTGGTACCTATTTATCTACTTGCACTTTGAGGTGCTTTCAAACTGCTAGGTGGGCAGGAGCAGGGACCGAGCAATGGGAGCTCACCCCATTGTGGGGATTCGAACCGCCGACCTTCTGATCGTCAAGTCCTAGGCTCTGTGGTTTAACCCACAGCGCCACCCATGTCCCTAACTCCCCAGTTAAAGGTAAAGGTAAAGGTACCCCTGCCCGTATGGGCCAGTCTTGACAGACTCTGGGGTTGGTGCGCCCATCTCACTCTATAGGCCGGGGGCCAGCGCTGTCTGGAGACACTTCCGGGTCACGTGGCCAGCGTGACATCGCTGCTCTGGCGAGCCAGAGCCGCACACGGAAACGCCGTTTACCTTCCCGCTAGAAAGCAGTCCCTATTTATCTACTTGCACCCGGGGGTGCTTTCGAACTGCTAGGTTGGCAGGCGCTGGGACCGAGCAACGGGAGCGCACCCCGCCGCAGGGATTCGAACCGCCGACCTTTCGATCGGCAAGCCCTAGGAGCTGAGGCTTTTACCCACAGCGCCACCCGCGTCCCATTTACGTTCACCCAATTGACGCACAACCCATGCATGCGTGCATCACGTCAAACCCAGAAGTGACTTTTAAAATGGTAGAAACTGCCCTAAAAGAGCCCAGAAAGGGCAAAAATAAAAAATAAAAAAAATCATGTGTGTGTTGGGGAGAACCCTGTGTTCTGAGCGGAGCTCTTTGGAGTAAGTGTTGGGAGAGATGTAATAAATGAGTAAAAAAAGTTAAAGCCTGGGTAGTGTGTAGCCATAAAACCCCCCACAATTCTGCAAGAGACGTCCTCCCTCAGCAAAAAGAGCCACATGCCCATGGTGCTGCCGGCCCCCTTCCCTCTCTCTCGCACACACATAATGAGTTAGCATTGCAGGCTCTATTACAGTGGTACCTCGGGTTAAGTACTTAATTCGTTCCGGAGGTCCGTACTTAACCTGAAACTGTTCTTAACCTGAAGCATCACTTTAGCTAATGGGGCCTCCTGCTGCCGCCACACCGCCGGAGCACGATTTCTGTTCTCATCCTGAAGCAAAGTTCTTAACCTGAAGCACTATTTCTGGGTTAGCGGAGTCTGTAACCTGAAGCGTATGTAACCTGAGGTACCACTGTACATCTGAAAACTTTATTTTCTACATTTCCCCCTCTCCTCCCTTTTCTGCAGCCAGCCACCTCAGAGCGGAATCAGAGATACTCTGCTGCTGCCTTTTCTCCACAAGCAGCATGCATGCTCTGGCTGACCGACAGCCTGGCTGCTCCCTCTGACTCCTCCTCTTTGCGTTCCTGTTCCTGGGCAGATATTCTGCACGCCGGCGTGTAGGCTGGTGAGGGACACGGAGCCCAGGTTCCTTCCTTCCCTGTACACGCCTGGGGTGCAAAGAGAGAGGGGAGGCCTTCAGTTCCTTTGTCTAGACAACATCCTGGAGTAAGTCTGCCCAAACCGGGGAAATGTTTTGAGACGTGCTTTTTCTGACACCCTTGAGCCTCGGAGCTGCGGTGGTGGTGGTTTGGAAGAGGCAGGACTGCTCTGTTGTGTCCTGTCAGCAGCTGTTCATAGCCAAACATCTGGCCTCCTGACAGCAGCAACATTCCAGGTGAACGCTAGAAGAGATGGGGTTAGTCACTGCAGAGATCTCTGCAGCGTAAGATCCCAGGGTGTGGTCTGAAGGCAGAGGAGGTGAACACCTTGCAGATGCTAAGAAGGTCCGGGTTGGGTCAGTGCCTGGATGGGAGACTGCATGGGAGAAACATGTACGTTGTCTTGGGTTCTTTGCTGGGAGAAACACGGGTTGCAAATGCAACAAAACGTACACAATCATAAATAGAGAGTGATGCTTACACTTTTCTGCAAGCACAGAATTTGACAGAGAGCGAGAGGGCACAAGTTCCTGGTCCTCACGACTGAAAACAAACTAATGAAAATCGAATGCTGAATCTGACCCCCAGCACTCAACAGGTGGGATTCTATTGCTTTGCATACAGGTAGCAATAGCAACAGGTAGCAATAGCAGAAGAATGGATTTCTGGAACAGCACATAATTTGGCTCTTATTGCAGAATTTTATGGCCATGTGATAGGGCTTATGTTTATATAGCTTGAATTCGTCTAGTCCCTGACTTGCTTTGTAGGGGAGAAGAAATCTAAACCTGGCGGGGCCTTGCTCTTTCTTGCCCTCCCACCCCCGTTTTCTGAAGCAGTGCTTCAGCTGTTTTTATAGTATTCCCAAAAGCCAGTCTTTTCATCAGTATGCTTTGTAGCAATTGTCCAGCTGGGTCAAAGGGCCTGTTGGCTTTCTATTTGCCCTGGACCTTTGGCAATCTTCTCCAAGGGAGCTGATTGTTCTGGCCAGCTGTGAGCATTTGTAACAACCCTGACACCACATTCCAGAGGCCAGAAATGCATCTGCAGCAGCCAGAAAGATTTCCAAGAAATATTTAGACTTTGCAGATGGGTGTTTCCATCTTACTCTCTCTCTCTCCCCTCCCTTCTCCTTTTCAGAATGTGTTTTGGCTGCTCTTTGCCTTCTGCTTCCAATAAAACCAGCTTAGTCCTCCCCACCCCCTTAGTATTTTTGTTCTGGGTGTCCTTCCCCCCTATGTCTGCACAGACAGGGACAAAGGATCATCCTTATCTGTGTGGCCCTGACACATGCAATAGCTGAAGAGAAGTCAGTCACGCACAGTCAAGGGGAAGGGTGGGAAAAAGCGCAAAGAGGCTCACGCGCAGCTGATGTAACATCCACATCAGATGCAAATTGTTGCCTGCATGCCATTCCTGTTCACCTTTGGCTACCAGTGCTGATAACGCCAAGGTTGCAAGTTCAATCCCTGTATGGGACAACTGCATTGCAGGGGGTTGGACTAGATTATCTGTCCCAACTCTATGATTCTATGATGTAGATCAACATACAGCTTCCATCCCACCCAACAATCATCTCAGAAGATGAAGCAAGCCTTAGAACTGCCGGGGAACAGACGTAGTTCAGCAGTAGAACATCTACATTGCATGCAGAAAGACCTCAGATTCAGTCTCCAGCATCTCCAGGAACAAGCTGGAAGAGATCCCTGCCTGAAACTCTGGAGATTGGCTGACAGTTAGTGCTGTAAAGGTAAAGGGACCCCTGACCATTAGGTCCAGTCATGGCCGACTCTGGGGTTGCGGCGCTCATCTCGCTTTATTGGCTGAGGGAGCCGGCGTACAGCTTCCGGGTCATGTGGCCAGCATGACTAAGCCGCTTCTGGCGAACCAGAGCAGTGCACAGAAATGCCGTTTACCTTCCTGCCGGAGCGGTACCTATTTATATACTTGCACTCCGACGTGCTTTCGAACTGCTAGATTGGCAGCAGCAGGGACCGAGCAACGGGAGCTCACCCCGTCGCGGGGATTCGAACCACTGACCTTCTGATCGGCAAGTCCTAGGCTCTGTGGTTTAACCCACAGCGCCACCCGCGTCCCATTTGGCTACCAGGCTAGTGCTTAAATGCAAGGCAAATTCACAGAGGACAAGGCTCTCAATGGCTACTAAACATGGATGGCTGTGCTCTGTCCACTTGGCTGGAGGTAGTAATGCTTCTGAATGCAAGTTGCTGGAAACCACAGGAGGAAAGAGGGCTTTGATGGGGCATCTGGTTGGCCACCGTGAGAACAGGACGCTGGAGTGGCTGGGCCATTGGTCCGATCCAGTGGGCTCTTCTTACCTTCTTAAGGCTTCTGCAAGCTATAATGATCTCTAATGTGATGCCCTGCAAATCCAGCTTTCGGCTTCAAAGGGTTGGGATTTTGCTGTACCCTAAGGACTTCTCCACCCTTGCTAATTTAATCTTGTTTACTGCAGTTGATTAACTCAGGCACAGCGCTGCTGCTAGCAGTATGCTTCTACAGTGGTACCTTGGGTTACATATGCTTCAGGTTACATATGCTTCAGGTTACAGACTCCGCTAACCCAGAAATAGTACCTTGGGTTTGCTTCAGGATGAAAACAGAAATCGTGCTCCGGTGGCGCGGCAGCAGCAGGAAGCCCCATTAGCTAAAGTGGTGCTTCAGGTTAAGAACAGTTTCAGGTTAAGAACTGTGCTGGTCCAGGGCGGAGGTTACCGTGGGGCGAGGTCCAGGACCTGAGTCGAGGGTCGGCAGACAGTCCTCCACGGGCGAGGTGGGGTCCACAGCGAGGAGCCGGGCAAGGACAGGAACTCTGGGGGAACAGGACTGGATGCTGGCCGAAACAGCTCTTCAACGACGTTGCTCCCGCAACCTGGGACCGGGCTGACTGGCCTTTATCTTCTCTGAGGCCAGGGGCGGTCCCGGCCCCCAGGAGACCCGCCTCTCCTGGCCTTAAGGCGAGCACTCCTCCTAGGAGATACCAGTTCCCTCCGCCTCTCTGCCCTGAGCCTCTGCAGTTCAGGAGAGGCTGAAGGGTTACTGGACCCAGGGGGAGACTCACCTGTAGGCACTGAGTCCTCAACCACCTCCGGAGCCAGAGTGGATTCACCTGGTGCCTGCTCCTGAGGATCCGGCACAGGTGCAGGCGCTTCAGAATCAAGGCCCTGCCCCAGTTCAGCCGGCCCTGGAGGCGGGGACTCCTGTGCAGGCTGGGATTCCTCTGGTTCAGCCTCTGAATCGGATTCCCAGGCCATCACAAGAACGGACCTCCAGAACGAATTAAGTACTTAACCTGAGGTACCACTGTATAAGCTTTTCCTCGCACGTGATTGAATCTTCTTCACTATAGTTGATGGACTCACAAATGTTACCTGTGTTTATTTTTTGAAATCCCAGACCACGCTGAATTAGATCATTTCCCAAGTGCGCAAGACCCTATTGTTTTTATTTGTTAAAGCGGACTGGAAGTGGAGACAGGAAAGAGCAGTGAGGTTTTTTTGGTTGTGGATAGCCCTAAATTATATGAAACTGCGAAGATCCAAGCAGACCACAGAGAGCTCCCAAAGGATCTCTCCAAAGTGGGCAAACGAGCCACGAAATGTCAAATGAGATTCGTTCTGTGTTCCAAGTGATTGTTTTTAGTAAAATAAAATAAATCCCTAATTTCACATGGCATTGATGGGGGGGGGGTCTAACCTGGAAAGAGATTTTGGCATCCTGAAAAAGTTGATCCAGTGTGCAGGAACCGTGCGATGTCTTTCTATACATCTGTGGTCCTGACCCATTTGGGATATTGTGTCATTCTGGTTCCTGCTTTTCCAATATATGCAGTGTTGGAAAAGGTGAAGAGAAGAGCAACCGAAATTCAGTTTAATTTATTGCATTTATGTTCCATGTTTTTCTCCAAAGATCTCAAAGCGGTCTGCATGGTTCTCCCCCATCCCATTTAAAGTTCTCAAGGGGTCAGAGCACATCATCCCAGAGCTATGGTTCCCAATTCGTGGTCTGCGGAGGCACATCCCCATCAATGGGGACATCCTATTTTGGGGGGCTGTGATCTCGCACGGGTCACGTGATTCGCATGGGAGCACGGCCCAGTTTTGCACTGGGGGATGTTGGAAGGTATTGTGGCACCATTCACATGATAAAAACTGGCAAAGAGATGTCAAGATTTTCAAAAATAGGGGGTCCATAACTTGGCTTTTGAAAAACAGGGGGTCCACAGTGCTTAGCTAATTGAGAGCCGTTACCCTAGAGGAAACACTAAAGGCATTTGGTTTTTTCTAGTTTTGGGCTGACTAAGGCAGGGTTCACAGAGGGTTGGTATACAGTATATTGATATTTTACAAGATTTATTTACCATTTTTTTAACACTCTGAGTGGTTTACATATTCATAATCTTTCTTATTTATTTTATTCATTCATAAAAGCATTCCTTTACTGCTGTATCATGAATTATCAGGGTGGTGTACAACAAATAATAATAATAGTAATAATACTACAAATAATCATTAAAGTGACTGGCTAATTAAACAGCCACAAAGCCCTGGTGCCATTTAAATAAAAAATATTCAGGAGATGCCTGAAAGTCAAAAGTGATGTTGGCTTCTGGTTGAGGCTATTATGACTGCAATACCAATAAAATCAAACAAGTAGACATAATAAAACAGAACATTCAAGATAATGGGCAGAGTGGATGAAGCGAACAATATTCAGTGACGCTGAACGTTGGCGGGAGTTCAGGATAGACCAAGAAGGAGGTGATCTTCATGCAGCCCATATGGAATTTGCTACCACAAGGTATGCGTGAACATCTCTGGGCTGCTTTGAACAGGGATTTAAGACATATTTGTGGAGGCTAAGGAGCTCTAGATGGTGTATGTGGTTCTCACAATAACCCTGCAAGGTACCGTATTTTTTGCTCTATAAGACTCACTTTTTCCCTCCTAAAAAGTAAGGGGAAATGTGTGTGTGTCTTATGGAGCGAATGCAGGCTGCGCAGCTATAACAGAAGCCAAAACAGCAAGAGGGATTGCTGCCTTCACTGCGCAGCGATCCCTCTTGCTGTTCTGGCGTCTGAGATTCAGAATATTTTTTTTCTTGTTTTCCTCCTCCAAAAACTAGGTGCGTCTTGCGGTCTGGTGCATTTTATAGAGCGAAAAATACGGTAGTTTAGGCTGAGAGACAGTGGATGGCCCAAGGTCACCCAGAGAGCTTCATGGTTGAGTGGGGATTTGAACCCTAATCTCCCAGGTCATAGCCAAACACTCTAACCATGATACCGTGCTGACTGTGCAGAATACTACTTCCAGAATCAGAGGCCGCATGCTTCCAAGTACTAGATGCTGGAGAAGAACAGCGAGAGAGGGCTTTGCACCACTTCCTGCTTTTGGTCTTCCTGGAGGCATCTGGTTGGGGGCTGCTGTGGGAAGCAGACTAGATAGACCTTCAGTCTGAGCCACCAGGGCTCTTCTTACCGCTTTACACACTGAATTCACTTCCTGTGTTTATCAGAGGGAAACCGAAGGCCTTCTTCCAAAACCATCCCGTGGCTTTGGTGCAATTATAGACAAAAAGTTGAACGGCGCCCAGGAGCTGCCGTCTGAGGTTTTATACCTCGAGCTGCCCGAGGGTCACTGAGCACTGAGTGTGGCGCAGGGCTGCATCTGTATTGCAGCACTGTTACTGAAGGATAGAAACAGCAACAGGCGAGAAGTGAGTTGGCTGTAGCCAAAGTCCAGTTGCAGTCATGTTCGTATGACGAGGTTGAGATGACAAAGTTGGCTCCAGAGGGGGGCTACCACGTGCTTTCCACATCCACCCCAGGGTTCGAAATTAGCAGGGCGCCAGTCGCATTTCACACCTAAAGATTCTTCATTTGTGAGCACCTCAAAAAGCCTGGGTGCCATTTTTTTGCGCCTGGCTGACACTCACGGATTACTGAAACGTATGTGCTTTGAAGCCTCAAAGTACAGTGGTACCTCGGGTTAAGAACTTAATTCGTTCTGGAGGTCCGTTCTTAACCTGAAACTGTTCTTAACCTGAAGCACCACTTTAGCTAATGGGGCCTCCCACTGCCGCCACGTCGCCACTGTGTGATTTCTGTTCCCATCCTGAAGCAAAGTTCTTAACCTGAGGTACTATTTCTGGGTTAGTGGAGTCTGTAACCTGAAGTGTCTGTAACCTGAAGCGTCTGTAACCCAAGGTACCACTGTATATGTTAAGGAGTTTAACAACAGAGAGTAGAGTGTTTTGAAAACTGAAGCATGGTACCAATATTGTTTGCGGTAAACACATTAAACATGTATTAACAATTTCTGTTAAAAATGTGATATTAACAATGTGTCACTTAGGTGAATTGCGTATTAGTTCATGCTTATCAAAATAATAAATAAAGTGTTGCTGACTCTCTCCCCCCCTCCCAAAATGGCAACTAGACATTCTGTTTTGGCGCCCACAGCCCAGGTATTTGGCTCCTAGCTTTTCTATTCCAGTTTCTAACAGTGATCCATCGATGGGAGCCTATGTAAATGTGTGATGTGGCCCTTCGTACCACCTTCTCTCCCAGCATCTCTAGGTAAAAAGATCTCTGGTACCCTTGTATGCCTCCTTCTGGCAAATCTTGCATCCCAGCTGGTGCCAAACATCTTGCTCTGCTTTCCTTTGGACCATATCAGTGAGACTGAGAGGGGGGTCTTGTTATCCGGGCTGCCCAGGACCTCCATACTCAATGCCCAGGCTTGTGCCCCGGGGATATCACTTAGATGCTGCTAATGCAGTGGTTTGACTTCACCAACGGAGAGGCACTCCATTGTCTCTTGAGGCAGATGGAGGCCAACATCACCAGAGCTGTCAAAGACCTCTCTCTCCCTGAGAACCTGGGGCAGATTGAGGAGCCATCGCTGGCTAGGTGGCCCAATGGTCTGAATCAATGGTTCTCAAAGTGGGTGGGGGGATTACCTAGGGGACAGCAGAGGGGGGCGCTGGAGTTGTAAATGACTATCAGGCTTTGAAAAACTGTTATCAATGGATCAAGTTCACCAATGTTGTTGAATTAATTAAACTTAGTTTTAATTGGATTTTGAATGAAATGTTCAATCACTTGTTACTGTTTTGATTTTTTAAAATTGGTTTATTTATTTATTTTTTTGCAAATTAAATTTTTATTGATTTTCAGTAAACATGCATACATTCATAAATTACACATATATAGGTTACATATTTAACTTAGGCTCTATCATGCCTCTGAGTTCCCTCCATTTCTTTGGTAAGTATCAAATAAAATTCTAATGTCGCGTACTTTATATATCATATTATCAACTACACGCTGTAAGAGTTATTCCAACTCTACCAGTGTCTTCAAAGATTTACAGTTGTTTCTTATATACATCAAATATTTACTCCAATTTTCTTGAAACTTCTGCTCGTCCTGATCTCTTAATTTTCCTGATAGTCTGGCCAGTTCTGCGTAGTCCATCATTTTAACCTGCCAGTCCATTATATTCGGTATTATGTCTGTTTTCCAATTCTGAGCTAACATATTTCTGGCTGCTGTCGTGGCATATAGAAATATTTTTTAAATTGTGTTATTAGCTTCCTTAGCAGGTTGCTCAGACTGCTATTCTGAACAATGCTTTTTGCAGGCTAGGGGAAACTGGGGATAAGTTCATGAAACCAAAGGGTTGGTGGCCCAAAGGAGTTTGGGAACTGTTGCTCTGTATAAGGGAACTATATTATTGTTTATTAGATTTGCATACCATCCCTCAGCCACAGATTTCAGGGCAGTTCAAAATATAAAATTACAATACAGAAACCACAAAATTCGTAGTGAAAATAAGAACAACTACAAACAGCAATCCCTGCTCCCACAACACATTTAAAAGGGCATCGAATGTCATTTACTCAAGGCCTTGCTGAAGAGGAACTCCTGGAGCCTAAAGGTGTATAATGAAGGCTGCAGACGAACCTCCCTGGGGAGCCACCACAGAAAAGACCCCGTGTTGCCACCCTCTGGACCTCATGTGGAGGAGACACACAAAGAAGGGTCTCAGAGGATGATAACACAATCTGGGTCGCTTTATTTTTTTTATTTTTTTTTTAATATTTTATTTAGGATTTTCTTGTTTTACAGAAGTGTAATGCCTCGTATTATTATTATTTTTCCCCCCATGTAACATTTTTACAAATCCGTTTCATTTGTTGAGGCATTGGGGGCAGAAGAAGGGGGAAAAAAAAAGGGAAAAAGAAAGGGAGTGGAGGGAGGGAAGATGGATGGGGGTGGGGTCAGATGGTGGTGTTTCTATTATGCTTAATGTATGTAGAGTTTGGTGTCAGCATCTGGGTCGCTTTATATGGAGAGAGGCGGTGCTTGAGGTATTGCAGTCCTGAGCCCTTTAAGGCTTTATAGGTCAAAACCAGTACTTTGAATTGGGCTTGGAAGCTAATTGGCAGCCAGTACAGTCGGGCCAAGATTGGTGTGGTATGTTCAAACTGTTTTGGTCCAGTGAGCAACCTGGTTGCCAAATTCAGGTGCAGTCCTACGTACAAGACGTTGCAGTAATCTAACCTAGAGGTTACCAGATCACAGACAACAGTAGTTCCTGGGTTCATGTGCTGCTATGACGTCTGTGTGCTGGTGAGAAATTGCCAATACCGCCGTGACCTTTGCCTTGCATACCTGGAGGATCAAAGTCCGTCAATAATGAAATAAGTCACTGGGTCTTCTAACGTCCCTCCTTTATGTATTTTGCTTCTGATTCTGTGTCGCCAGTGGATTCCAGGGAGCTTAACTGGAAACCTGGTGCTCCTTTAACCAGCGGGAGTTGAAGCCCTTTGGAGAAGACCGGCTGCAACGGAAGCCCTTTGGGGATTTCTTTTTTAATTCCTTGTTTTCCTTTCCCTTGCAGCTGTGTAAATGAGTATGGAAGATTATGACTTTCTCTTCAAGATAGTTTTAATTGGGAACGCTGGCGTGGGGAAGACCTGCTTAGTGCGGCGGTTTACTCAGGTAAGGTGGCATTTCAGGGTTGTTGATGCTTTGGGCGTACGAGAAGGACAGGGCAGATGTGTACACAGCACATTCATATATGTGTTAGTTAGTGCACAGGAGGAAGGAGCTAGGACCCAGGGGAACCTTGGCCATCTTCTCCTGGTATGAGACAGGACTGTACCATCATATAGTAAGAGAGGGCATGAGCCAACGTAGGAGTGGCTTGCCTGTGACCTTCCGGGTGTTCCCATATTCTTGTATCAGGGTGGCCAGTCTGGCGATCTCCATATGTTTCTGGACTCCAACTCCCATCATCCCCAGCCAAATTGGCCTCTTGTCCGGGATGATGGGAGTTGGAGTCCAACAGCATTTGAAGGGCTGCAGGCTCTCCATCTTTGAACTGCAGTCTCTGCTGCTGCTGCTGGGTTTTGGGGCAGGGTGAACCTCATGGGTGAAGACAGTCTGGGGAAATCCTGTTGGACCATGCACATCGTTTGAGGGTTGCAGCATCAAACAGGAACTTGGAGGTTTTTAAACAGAGGATGGATGGGGATCCCCTGGAGATTCTTTAGCTGTGGTTCCTGCATCGCTGGGGGGGGGGGGTTCCTTCTAGACGACCCAGTTGCAGGGGAGTGTGCTGTTGTGCTGCAGACTTCCTATAGGATGCAGACCCAGATGGGCTCTTGTTATATTTCTATGAGCAGGTGATGCCCACTTTGGTGGAAGGAAAGTAACAACAGAAAGCGGGCTTTCCCCTTCCCTTTCTGTGCAAGAAGACATTGAAAGGGTCAGCGGCAACGTTGCATTTGCCTGGTAGAAAGGAAGTTCTTGCCGAGCGGTTGCGTAACGCACGGAATGTTTCTTGGCAGTTCTGCATCTTAAACAGTCAGCACTTCTTTCCCGTGGAGACCTTTCAAAGAATGTGCCTGGAAATATTCTCTTTTCTATGGGCAGCCTGCCATGGGGGATGGAGCGAAGTTGACCCCCCACCCCTGGGGAAGTGGGGGTGGGGAATCAAAACACCAGCTTATCCACTCCCTGTAAGTGTTCTGAGGGATGGAGGTGTCCAACAAAACAAGAGGAACAAGTTGTGGTGCAGAGCTAACAAAAGAGGCAGCTGGTGCTTTGCTTGCTTGCTCTGTTCCAACAGTGCCGACTTAAAATTCTGCTGGGAGCACTGCAGACTGACCGAACTCGCTGTGATTTGGTGGTTTCTGGGAGACATCTCCAGGTGATTTGTGTTCCTTTGCAAGGAACATAAATCTCTCTTGCTGCGCACACGGGGGGAAAACAAAACCACCCAAACATCTCTTCTGTATAAAAAGTTGGGGGGGGTAAGAGAGAACCTGCACATATTTAACTTAATGAGAAATACTGGGCTTTTCAGCTACCTCTGATAGCTTCCAGACATTATTATTTTTTTGCTCCGGTGGGCTGGTCCTCCATGTCAGATGGGATTTGCACAATTTGGTCCCCCATCTTCTGAAAAAACCAGCCGCAGAACAGTAGCTTGTGGTGGGGGTTCGTGAAGTGGTTTCTCTGAGTTGGACAAGGGAAAACAGTGTACGAGAAATCCAAATGAAATCCAAAGTGTGCAGCGCAGGAGAGTATTGGCCATGTGCTTTATGAAGGGAGGACAGTGTCTCCAAGGGACTCTGGAGACCATCTGTGCACAGAACTGCAGATGTCAACTCCTTGGCCACGTTCCCCAGCCACTGAATGATGCCTCCTTGCCTGCAAAAAAACCTAGAATTTAGAATTGGACCTGTTGGTGGTGCCTCATTGATTGCCATTATGCTGCAGGGCTGTTGCCTTGAGCAAAATTCTACTGTTGCAGGAAATCTGAAAATTTCCCTCTAGCCTTCTGTAAGGAAGAGATTCAGAAGAGGCATGTAATGACACAGAGCCTCAAGTCAGAACATTGATCGGTGTTCACAAGATTCTTCCACTAGGACAACGGCAGTGTGAAATGTCCAACATCCCTTATGCTGAAAATGTTTTATGAACAATGTTTGTTTTCCCTTCTCAAGGGTCTTTTTCCACCAGGGCAAGGTGCCACAATCGGCGTTGACTTTATGATTAAGACAGTGGAGATCAATGGTGAAAAAGTAAAGGTAGGGGTTTGCTTGGTTTTTCCCCCTGACTCCACCTTGAGTTGATTTGACATAAGGAAAAACAGTTTTCTCTGTTAAACTATATGACCACTCAGGGAAATACCTGAGATCTTGGGATTGGAACTCTCATATTGGCGCCATGTTGTGTGATGTATGAAAACTCTGCATCCTATGAGTTGCCCCTTCATATGGAACTTCCCCGTGGCAGCAGTGGGGATCCCCATCTCATTTCCCCCGTCTTTCACTCTGCCTTTGCCCCCACTCCCTATGAACCAAAGATCAGGTTTCCCAATCAATTGGAAGAAAGCAACTAAGAAAGAGATTGTAGAGGAAATGGCTGGGAGGCTAGGGGTTAAGCATCTCACTCTCCCACCTGTGGCTTTTCTCTATTGAAAATCCCTCCTGGCGCTTGCTTTGCATGTTGGAGGTGAATGTTGGTGATCCAGAGTCTAACAAATGGCCTCTACTACTGGGCTTAGCTGGCAACCTATAAGTATACTGGCGGCTTTGGAAGGGGTATTGTGAATGGTTGCTATAGCATGGCAAGTGCAGATTGCCTAAGGGCCCCTCCAGACACCCTATCTATTGTGTATTCAAGATTATTTGTGCCTATTATGCTATCAGGTTGGTTATACATGCTCCCACTTTCAGCAATATTTGCACCTGCAAAGGTTTTCAGAAGGACACCCTGCTTTGCTTCAGATTGGTGCATGTCCCTTAACTTCCTGCTGAAATATCTTATATTCTAGGGTTGCCATATTTAAAACACTGTAACTATGGACAGAAAAGTTGTTAAGTTTTTTGGGAGGGGAGGGTGCCAAAGTCGTTGAGCTTTTTGGGCAAAATTGCTTTACGGGCTCCCATACGTCTAAGACATTTTCCCGATTTCCATACGGACGTATGGCAAGTTTTCTGGGGGAGCATTGTAGAGCAACTAATAGAGTGATATGTGGACTGTGCAGTATAAATCCAGCACTAATGCAATATTGTTGGATTCAGTGACATGTTGCAGAATACACCCGGGGAGGGGGGACCTACCAGTCTGGAGGGGCCCTAAGTTGTTGTAGGGCAAGGGTAGGGAACCCTTTCTGTTGGGCAGCCCGTTCCTTATCCCAGTCCCGGAAGGGCTGCCCACCTGCCCAGTTACATTCCCCCATCACTTTGCATGCATATGCAGTATCCACATGAGGCTGATTCCAAGGAGAATCACCGGGGATGTCATGCATACATACATAATTTTATTTGTATGTCGCTTTTCCATAGATGAAACCATGCTCAAGGTGGCTTTAAAAGAATTACATAATTACAGACATAACAAAAGTAGTAATAAACAATAAAGTATCAAAAATACACAACCAAAATTAAACAATTTCCCCATAAAATTCAGAAGATCTAAAATAAAGATACAAAAATTAGTATCATTAACAGCGACAGCCCCCCTCTCAACAACCCCCCCAAAATACCCCAGCCCAAGAGTCATCTCAGCTTCATGCCTCCTGTTGTAAATCTCAAAATGCAGAAAGGGTTGTGTCTGTGTCATAAAGTAGACAGGGCACGATAGACGTTTATATTATCACGAATCATGGAAGGAGCTAAGAGAGATCCATCCCTTCCGTTTCTCCTAATAAAATTCAGGGTGAAGCTGTGGGCCTTTTGACATGTAATACAACCTTGTTTTAAACAGATCCAGCAAGGCACTTTTCGACATTCTTAAAACGGGGTTGGGTTTATCGGGTGGCGTACGGAAGAAATATTGCCTACGTTGAGACATTCTCGGGAAGGAAATTGGGGTCAATGAGACATTCTAATTGAGGATTTTGTACTAATGCAGTCACTTTCTCCTTCCCTCCCACCCACCCCAATCATTTTTCCTCCCCTGTTATGGAAAAAAAAAGCTGCAGATCTGGGACACGGCAGGACAAGAGCGATTTCGGTCCATTACTCAAAGTTACTATCGCAGTGCTAATGCATTAATCCTGACCTATGACATCACCTGCGAAGAGTCCTTCCGATGCCTCCCAGAGTGGCTGCGGGAGATAGAGCAGTACGCCAGCAATAAGGTCATCACCGTCCTAGTGGGTAAGAGGCATTGATGCAAAGGGAGCCTTAATAGCAAATCCATGGGTGGCAGAGTTGGGCAGGGGGAGTCGGAGCACAGGGCCATTGGAAGCATTGGCAGAAGGGAGATATGTGTGGCCTGCCTTCTTTGGACACAGCTATGCACTGCGCTAGGCTTAATGCCAGCGATTTTTAGCAAGGATATGGAGGCCCAAGGTCTCAAAACGGCTCCCGGAGCAGTTTTATAGAGCTGTTGATTGCCGTTGGCAGATTTTATTGGAGTAGTAAAGAGGCTGCATGCAGACAGGGCTGGTCACTTCCAAGGAGAGCAGGGAAGGAAGGAGAAAGAGAGTCCAGACTTCCATGCTTCACCTCTCTTACGAGTTTTGTATGTCATGATGGCAAGCCCACAAATTGCAGCGTTTTCTTAACCGAGCAGCTTGCTCCCCATGCCCGTTTTCTTGGACACAAGCCCCTCATTTAAGGGGACTCCCTCCCCAGTCTCAGGATTGCGGCTGAGCTGCATTTCATCTGTTATCAATCAATTGGAGAAACCGCACGAGACCACGTCTTCCGTTTCCAGCGTTCAGAGGTGACTGGCGTTGCTTATGCAGGCAAAACACCAGTATCTGTGCAGAGGAAGGAAGCATCTGCAGGCTCAGGGAAACCCCAAGATTTGCCCGTACCCAAAAAAACCACACCACCCTTTAGGGAAACGGTGCAAAAGGGGAAGGGAGAAACAGTTTCCCCAAAAACATAGCTGAATGAGAAATGCATTAGCTCAGTGGCCATGGAATGCTTTTCTTTGTGAGGACCGAGGGAGCAGATGGGGAGGGAGAATCAAATGGAGTCTCCAGAACTGGAGTATCCTGCACGGCAATATTTTGTTGCAGTCCTCACTAGTAGCTCAGAAACCCGTGGTTGCATCTACCTGCTCTTTCGGCACTGAAATGTTATTCTGATCACCCAGAAAAGTAATGTGGTTCTCACTCACTCACATACATACACCCCCCCAACCACTACCAGGAGGGCTCACTGGCTAGACAATTCCCCATGCCTGACCGCATCATCTCCTCTGCCTCCTTTTCAAATGGAGCCTCTTCCAGTCCTTTAAGTGTGTTAGGACAGGGGTACAAAATGGGCACCAGGGATTGTACATAGCTATATTGACCACTTTTTGTTGTTGTTGTTTTAAAAAACTACAACCAAACTTAAGGCTTTCTTTCCTGTTTGAAATAATTGGACTTGATGATAGAAGGCAGATGCTTTAGTTGAGATTCCTGCATTGCAGGGGGTGGTGCTAACCAACTCTACAGTTCTACCACTCCAAGATGAGCTAGTTATCAACTTTTTGGGTTTAGTTAGGGCAACTGGCCAGCTGCAGTGGCACCGCAACTGCTTCTCATTGGCTTTGTGCCTGCAGCCTAACAGTGTGAAACACATTTACCCCTTGAATACGGACAAGGGACAGGGAGAGAAAATGGGAGGCGTGCAGAGCTGCTGCCCACCCCCTTTGGGTTGCGGTAGTGCCCATACCTGGGAAGGTGGGGTGTGGATGACAAATCTGGAAGTGGGAGATATAAATTCTGGTTTTGTGCCCCTCCTCCTTCCTGCTGAGTTCTGCAAAGGCGATGCTGAGAGGGGTCAGCAAACTTTTTCAGCAGGGTTCCGGTCCACTATCCCTTAGACCTTGTGGGTGCCGGACTATATTTTGGAAAAAAAATATAAATGAACGGATTCCTGTGCCCCACAAATAACCCAGAGATGGATTTTAAATAAAAGCACACGTTCTACTCATGTAAAAACACCAGGCAGGCCCCACAAATAAGCCAGAGATGCATTTTAAATAAAAGCACACATTCTACCCATGTAAAAACATGCTGATTCCCGGACTGTCCGTGGGTCAGATTTAGAAGGTGATTGGGCCTTAGTTTGCCCACCCATGGCTGAGACTAAGGAGGAAGCCAGCAGCCTGGGCTGGTTATAAGAAGGCAGGCAAGGTGGGGAGTAGCTATGGGTTGGTGGGTCAGTGCCCCATTCATCCTAATGGACCAGCCTCCACTGCTCTGTAGGGTGGGGTTTTTAGTTTCGTTGGCTTCTGCTGCCTTGCAGTCAAGCTAATCTCCTCCGTCTGCTTTGTTTACGCAGGGAACAAGATTGATTTAGCCGATAAAAGAGAAGTCTCCCAACAAAGAGCGGAGGAATTTTCCGAAGCCCAAGACATGTACTATCTGGAGACTTCGGCTAAAGAATCGGATAACGTGGAAAAACTCTTTCTCGACTTGGCTTGCCGGCTGATCAGCGAAGCGCGGCAAAACACGCTTGTGAACAATGTGGAATCCCCGTTGCCCGGGGAAGGGAAAAGTATCAGCTATTTGACTTGCTGCAATTTCAACTGATAACCGGTCGAGCCCCTGAGGGTTATGACTCTTCCTTTTCGCCAAGGCCTGTCTTGACAAAGGCCGCTCCTGCCACCTCAACCCAATCTGACTGGCGGATGTCGTCAGGTTCACAACTTTGAAGCATGGCAGGCTGGCCACTTCGCCTGCGGGGTCAGCGTAGCAGAAATATAACCTGGTTTAATTTTTTAAAGATATATACACACACACACACACAAATATATATAAAAATGTAATTCCCCTGTAATCTGGAGGTGGTGAGGATTCACAAGGGTGCTCTAGGTATCCGATGGCAAGTGGAAGCCAGGTCTTCGTTTCACTTCCAGGAAGCAACTAGGGAAACTTCCTTGGAATTGCTGAGTAATGCAAGTTCTCTCTTGCACCTTCCCCCCCCCCCGACCTTTTAATAAGTGTAATGCACATTAGCCATCATGCAGCTGTCATGGCCTGCCAGCTAACCAATGACCTGTGTATATAGATATGGCCCAAATCATTCGGTTTCTAGGGCACAGCCCCTGAAAATATGTTTCTTTTGGGGGGTGGGGGTGGGAAATAAGTGTTAATGCCTCTCATGTCCATACACTTTCATCGACATGGAAGTTAAAAATAGAAATGCCAATATTTTGAAACCAACAAGAGTGGAGATTGGCTCTCTCACTTCTTTGGGTACTAATAGTTTGGCTAACTTTTACCCCAGGCGAAATTTTAGATGCAATCCATAACTGCCCGCTCTGTTTTGTACAGAAGCCAGGAACTGTTCACTAGGAAGCACCAATTGTAAAAAAACAAAAAAACCCTTTTTGCTGGTAGAAACAAATACACCACAGGCCTCGTTTTGCCTGGATGCCATTTCTGTGGGTTGAAAGAGTTGGTTTTAGCTTATTAAAGAGGTGTATTAAAAATCCTCTGCGAACTTGACCTGAACAAATAAGTGTTCTGAAGTTTGCAATTAAAATCAGCGTTCTTGCACCGTCCTGGCATATAGTGGAGCTTTCTGTTCCCACTTTCCCTCTTACGGAAGTGACCCGATGAAGGTGTTTTGAATATAGTTAATTATTTCGGGAGTTAGCAGAAATAGCTCCAGGACTGGTTCACTGGAATGCTGCGTAACTTGGGAATTTGGACAGCAATATAGAGTTGTCTGTTTAAAGGCATATTACAACACAAGGATTCTGAGATTTTGGGGGGGCTGGCCAAATGTATCCATGTGTCCACTTTAAGCACAGGTGCCACACGTGGTGTGCACTGCTAAATGTAAAAAAGAAAGTGTGAGGAAGACCTTACCAAAGGAGTAAAACCCCAAGATCAGTCCTGATAATAGCTGTCCAAAACAGCAGTACAGTCTGCAGAAGGATCGATACTGAGCGTGCTTTTAATTAAACCAGAAGCAGCCACCGCCATGGTACTGGACTCAAATCCATTTGTGGAAATGTATTTCTCATTGGGAAGCGAGCGCACAATTTCATAGGGTTTTTATATGCTTTAGGAATAAAACAGAAAATGGCAGCGCATGTTCTGATCTTTACTGAGGCTGCGACCATCTTGCAAAGCTGTAGCTCCTGAGAAGCAAATTCAAATTGCATTGTCAAAAAGCCTTCCTTTATAATGTAGTCGCTTGCAGGCTCACGATTGTAGTTCATCTAATTTGTCCGCTGCGCTCTCCTGGGCTCAACTGTGTGCGTGCGTGTGTATCTGTATGTAAAACTCTTGGCTTGGGCATTCCCCTCAGTCCCAAACCACGAAAGTTGGAAGCAGTGTGAAATGTGTCCTGCCCTCATCTCCATTGTTACTGCACTTCTTGTGCCATGCTCAAAGAACGCACCAGATTCTGCAAATTGGATGCTGGAAGAAGAATCACAGGGGCAGAGATGGCCAGCTTTTTTTCTCAGATCTTGGTGTTGACTCGCTTACCCTGCAAGGAAGGGCGAACTGTCTGGTTCATGATGGACCTGCAATGGATTGTAATTTTAGTATTAATTCGCTGGTTATTCTGTATTTAGTATTAATTAGTTCAATTATGTGCAGAAGAAGGATGGGCACTGTTTGCTGGGGACTGGACGGGTGCATCTCCCCTGGTGAAAGGGGAACATGTGAAAAGGCATGGATACATGATGCGCTCTGTGTATCAACCCTTTGTTTAAAGAGGGCTTGCTTTTACTCGAGGTGCTTCTAGGAGGCTGTGCCCGATCACCGACAAGGCGATCTCTTCTGCATTGAAAAAGAAGCTGCTAAAGTTTTAGCCTTTTTTTGAGAATAAAGTCAACATTTTAAAAAGTGTGCGTCTTCCCTCTGCTCCCTCCCCTACAAGGTTTTATCAAAATAAAGGGAGTGGACAGCAGTTTACTGATAGGATAAATCACAGGCCAAAGGTTCATTCTGTGGTACCTCCCGTGAGCAGGTAGCAAGTGATGGAAAAGACCTCTGTGTTGAGACCCTGGATGGCTACTGCCAGCCAGAAACTAGATGGAAGGCAATTTCCTATTTTCCTTTATCACTGCAGCAGAAACACACAAGAGATGAGATGTTGAAAGAATATTACAGGGTCAAACTACATGTGGCATGATCAAATATACCCCTAGGGTTTTTATTTTTATGTGGAGAATTGCATAATACATACAGACAAAGGGAGTTGCCATGAAATAAAGAATGCATAGGGTGGTATTCAACTCAGAGTAGACCTATTTATATTAACGAACATGACCAAGTTAAACTTGACTGGGTAAAACTTTAGTTTGGCCCTTAACTCAGCTTTCTAAACTTTTCATGTCTGTGACACACTTTTTAGACATGCATTATTTCATGTCACAGTAATTCAGTTTTACTACCAAACGAGGTTAAACTAACCCCTTTCCAGCCCTGGGAGGATCGTGGAGCGTGCTCGTACGACACACCTACACACTGCTGCTGACATGCTAATGTGTCATGACACACTGTTTGGACACACTGTTAACTCTTCCTCTACTGCCCCTCTCGAGCTGTACACATGCAGAACGCATGGTAAAAAGTATTTGCAGAAATATTAAAAAAGCTTTCTGGACACATTTGGATACCCAAAAGATGTGCTTTTGGAACACCACAAGGCAAACTGGAAGCAAGTAGCCCATTGTGTCAAGGCATCCATTTTTAACCATATGCATTGGATGGATCAATCAGCAGTGTATTGTTCCATATTCCTGGGTTTTTATAAGAGCTGCATTCCAGATGTTGCTTTCATTTCCCACAGCTGCACACCAAGGCCCAAAAAACTCCTTTCTGGTAGAGCAGAGCAGCTACAATTATTTCCATTTTAGTAGTTTTCCCTTGATTGTTCAAAGCGGCTTTTCTCTCCCCCTCCCCCATTTTTTTACAGAAAATCCTGTACAAGTTAGTGGCGTGCTACAGAAACTTGTGCTTACTGTACACGGTCATCCTGAAACCTGTGTATACTATAAATGGGCATCCTAGATTTCATCCCCAATAAACAATCTGTAGGGACGCGGATGGCGCTGTGGGTAAAAGCCTCAGCTCCTAGGGCTTGCCGATTGAAAGGTCGGCGGTTCGAATCCCCGCGGCGGGGTGCGCTCCCGTTGCTCGGTCCCAGCGCCTGCCAACCTAGCAGTTCGAAAGCACCCCCGGGTGCAAGTAGATAAATAGGGACCGCTTTCTAGCGGGAAGGTAAACGGTGTTTCCGTGTGCGGCTCTGGCTCGCCAGAGCAGCGATGTCACGCTGGCCACGTGACCCGGAAGTGTCTCCGGACAGCGCTGGCCCCCGGCCTATAGAGTGAGATGGGCGCACCAACCCCAGAGTCTGTCAAGACTGGCCCGTACGGGCAGGGGTACCTTTACCTTTACCTTTAAACAATCTGTATATTCATGACTGTAAGTACACAAAACCCAGCAGTGCTTTTCCTCCTAACGCTCATAGGAAGCAGTGCTGATGGGAGATACAGCTCAGTTCACAAGGATTTTGTGAACCCTCTTCCTTTGGACAGAAACGAAGGGAATGCCTCTGCATTCTCTCAAACAAGGATGAGAAATCTGTGGGCCTCCAGGTCTTGTTGGACTATCAACTCACATCGGCCCCCAAAAGCATAGCCAGTGTTCAGAGATGATGGGGGATGTATCCTAAGAACATCAGGAAGTGGCACAGGTTCCCTACCACTCATTTGCACGACCAGATTGCATAGAAAAAAAACTTGTGGAATTGATTTCAGGTGTCAGTTCAGATGTACATCGGAGTTCAATGGCACAGGACCAATTTCCATGTAAGTGGGTGCATAAGGGCAACCTTATTCACCAATCCTCTAGAACAGATACACTTCCCAACAGGGCAAAGCCTGTCTTCTGCTATATTCGCTGCAAGCAGCATTTAAAGCATGAGATTCTTAATCTTGCAATCGTGGGTTCAAGCCTCACGTTGGGCAAAAGATTGGGGTTGGACTAGATGACCCTGTGGACCCTTCCAGCCCTACAATTCTATCACAGGGGTGTAAATAAAGGTTCTGGTGGAGCAGCCACTGAAGGTGGGCCCCAGAGTGAACGCAGCTTAGCATAAGCTTGCCTGTAAGCACTGGAGGGGCTACCCAAATCACCTCTCCTTTGTGTGCCACGCAGGCACTCTGTACCCTTCTGCTGCCCTCTATATTACACTGCAATAGAGCAGTCACCAGTTCAAAGCTATTGATAAAAAAATACCCAGAGATAGAGGCAACGTTTTATTTTGTCTTCTAGCAAATAGTGACTTAATGCTCAGTCCAAAAGACATAATTCATTGTTTAAAAGTGCCAAGAGGAATAACAAACAATAGTGGTTTTTTCCCTTCAAAATAGCCCTTTCCCATTTCACAATCACTTCAGAAAACTACTCATGACTGAGAACATGTCAAAAGGCACAACGCTGACCAAAAAGGATGTTTTGAAAGGAAACTTACGTACAAGCAGATGAATTTGACAAAGTGGCCTCCAAGCGGGAGAGCTGGCTGTTTTATTACATGAACAGTTCAGAAGACCAATCTGCAGTGTTATGCATGCTGCCAGGCGTGGAAGAAGGGCCTGGCCTGTTGATGTCTGAAGAAGCAGAGGAGCTGGGGGATTCATTCATGAGCTGTCTGAGATGAACACCATCTTCAGGAACAGGTCCATCCTCAAATCTAGTCTCTGTCGGCTGTTGCCTTTTATGAATGAATTCTACCTTCCTTAAGCTAACATTAGACTTTGGAATCACAAACCTTACTTTGTTTTCAGAAAGAGGAGAGTTCTCTGCAACTTGGCAACTGGCATCGCTCCTCAAAGTTTTTCCGTTCTGGAAAGCAAGTGGATGTATCCATTTTTTATCCGACGGAGGAATCCATTCCTCATCATCGTTTTCAGACAGCCTCTGGGCTGGACTTACTTTGATAGATAGCTGCTGAGGACCAGATGCATTGATGCTAACAGAATTTGCATCGCTCGACCTTCTAGATTGCGGGAACTTGCTGACAAGCTGTTTCGCTAAATAATTTTTCAAGGAAGGCCTGGGTCTTTTGCATCTGGCATTGATCCAAGACAATTTATTCCGTGGCAATTTGGTAAGAATGGATTCTGTTCCTCTAGGGAGGCTTACTTGTCGACAAGGTCTGGAAAGGGGAGTCGACTGGGAATCAGGCACAAAGCCTGGAGTACCTGCAGGGCTGTGCTCAAACTCAGATATGGAACCAGCAACTGGGGTGCTTGTTTTCTGATGAGGTGTAGCGAACATTTTATGTAAGGACAGTCCATGCCAAGAAGTATTCCAGCTAGCATCTTGCTCACTCAGCATGGCTTCAGATCTTATACACTTCTTGTTCAGTGTGCCCTCCTGTGGAGAGAAAGCTGATGCCAAGTTGAACATTCGTACAGTAGCATCTGCCTGTCTGGTACTAGCATCAAAGAGATCAGCTGAAGCATTGTAACTATCCTCAGGGCAATCAGAACCGCTGACCTCAGCCTCTCTAAAATTATAATTTTGCACTTCTGAGAGCAACTCTCTCCCTTTTTCACAAGTTTTTTCGCAAGTTGCCAGGGTGAAACCCTGTTCCTGGGTGTTTGTGAGATCAGCCATTTGGTATAGCTGATCGCTAACACTTCCTTTATTTTCCCATTTGTCTAAATTACCATCACCTTTACAGTTTAAGTGGGTAGTCTTCCTGGTTTGTAAACAAGGGCTTTTGAGACAGTTGTTGGTAGATGAGCAGGAATTGAGACTCTTACAACTACTGACCTCTTGGCCAACTCCTTCCTTGGATGACAGACAGCTTCCCTTTGAATGAGAACGTTTAATTCCAGTTGGGGTGGACCAAGGTGAAAGATCTGGGTGCTGGTTGGACCAACACCCCAAATTTTCCTTTTCTTCAGTGGGTAAAGTGGTGTAAGAGGCTTCTTGGTGATATCTGATGCTAGTGAAGCATGGACGATTCAGCTGGTGGCAAGGGAAATTATTTTCTTTGCACATTTCCATCTTCCCAGCTAGCTTCTTCAGTTTCTCACCTGACTCTTCAGTAATGAAATTGGCACTGCAAATGCCTGGCTTGGGAGACGACTGCTTAAAAGGTCCATGGAATTCATCAGCCTCCTGACTGGGGAAATGCTCCAAAACATCAGCTTTTGTTGGCAACACCATGGCTTTGTCATTTTCAATTTTGGCAATGAATTCATTGAAACTTTCGGATGACGGCAGCTCATCCCAAAGCCATGGAGCTTCTTGAGTGTTTCCACCTGCTCTAATGTGACTGGAAGATGGAGCAAGGGGGGAAGGAGATCCATCGTATGTCTGGGGTGGGAATGAGGTCCATGATTTTTCCAGTCCATCGCTGCACTGGATGCTAATTTTGCTCAGCGGAGAGTCTCTCTCCTCTAATTCTAATGGGCTCAGCAATGATCTGCAGTCTTTTCTTCTTAATGAGGAATAGCCTTCTGCTTCACTCTTTTCAGTGACATCGTGCAAATGACATTTCTTATCTTTCTGTTCTTTTTTCGTACTCACAGTCAGGTTATGGTCCTGGGGCTTGAAGACTGACAGGCTATGCAAAGAAACTGGACTATCATCCGAGTTTGGCTCATCCTGGGCAGCCTTGCTTGTACTTAGAGCTACAAGATCAGTGGTTGTTCCTGAAGAAACGCAGGAGGAAGTCAGTCCAAATGACTGAGGCCAGAGGCTTGAAAGAACATCTATGCAACTTGATGGAACTGCACCCAAGGTGCTAGAGCCATGCAGGCCACTAAGGTCTCTGCTTGGTTGATCAACTGCTGCAAAGCAGTCAGGAGGCCAGAAGCCCCCATGGCTTTGCTTGGAGTAAGAACTTTGCAGCTCCTTGAGGTATTGTATAACAGTGCAGCCCACAAGTCCAGAGTTTGGTACAACCATCTGACAGGCAGTGAGAGCTCTGGAGTTCTTGTCAATTTGGCAGCCATTTTGCATGGAGCCAGTGCCATCCTGCTTATCAGAATCCTGCAAGATAATAGAAGGTGTTCTATCAGCTAGCATACTTTACAAGAAGGTACTCTATTTCATAACTCAAAACCTTAAGAAGAAGAAGAGTTTGGATTTGATATCCCACTTTATCACTACCCAAAGGAGTCTCAAAGCGGCTAACATTCTCCTTTCCCTTCCTCCCCCACAACAAACACTCTGTGAGGTGAGTGGGGCTGAGAGACTTCAAAGAAGTGTAACTAGCCCAAGGTCACCCAGCAGCTGCATGTGGAGGAGCAGAGACGTGAACCCGGTTCACCAGATTACGAGTCCACCGCTCTTAACCACTACACCACACTGGCTCCAATCCTGGACCAATCACTTTCATGAAGCTGATTACTTTAGATCAGGAACCTATGGACCTCTAGATGTTGCTGGATTACAACTCCCATCAGCCCCAGCCAGTATTTCCAATAGCCAAGGATGATGAGAATTGAAGTCCAGCAGAATTGCACCAAGATGCAATGCTTCAGTTCTGAAGCAAACATTCCCATTTTCATCATCACCTATGGCAGTTGTACACCTGGGTTCTGCACATGCACGTCTATCAGCAAGGTACACATGGGTATACCTGGGTTTTCTTTAAAGTTATGTTATTGGGGAACAACATTATAGTTTTATTTGGTATCCACATGTCAATAAGGAGGATATTTATTGTTGTAGACAGACTGCACTGGAAACTGAGTGGCAGGACTGTGACTGAGTAAGGACTTGGGCTAGATCTGTGGGGTTGCAGTCATAGCCAGTTAGACAAGAACAGGTGAAACCTATTAGGATTTCAGGTAAGGAGGACAAAGAGGAAGGCCCGAAAGCTACTCTTGCATATTAGCAAGCAGAGTTGAGGAAACAGTCCTAAACTGAGACAAGACCACAATCTGTGCAGAAAGACACTGCTGTTCTCCCTTGGGAACCTAAAGCTACTCTTTGATATTGGACTTTTGCTTCTTAAGACAGACAAGGTTCTCATTAACTTCAATTTCTATCACAAATTTTGCACAGATCGTTGCACCCATGGGACCATGGGAAACAATCCCTTGCCCCAAAACCCCAGATACACAGGACTGAAATTTCAAGTTCCTGTAACTCCATACTTTAAGTTAGCTAGTAAGCATCTGTTAAGCACTCAAGGGCCCAAGAGGTAGTTTATACAGAAACACTTTCTCCTAACTACAACCAGTGGACGGTTCTTTTCAACCACAGAATAGCAGGAGAGGCTAGCTGGCTGGATTCACTTGGAAGTTGTACTGTAAGGCAGAGGTGCTGTCTTGTGCCCAATATTAGGGGGACCTGGCATGCGACATGTGTCTGACGTCATATGTGTGATATCGTGTGCACAATGCACAAGAATGTTGCAGAGCGGCTTCCTCTCGTGCTCAGGAGGAGTCAGCCACAAAAGCACTCCGCACTTAGCCTCCACCGCCTCTTAACATGGAGGGAGCCTGGCCCCATCAGGAGATTTTGAGGAGTCTGAAGACACCTACGCCCTTTGGAGTTGGTGTGCCTGCTGTAAGGGGATTACATGTTTTGAACCCAAATGCTTAGGTTTACAAGGTTTACAAGGACTCTCTCGTGTCTATAATACAAGGAGGGTCAACCCAAATTGCAAACTGATGAGGGCACTAAAGCAAGCCCAGCACCAAATCTCTTCAACCACAACAAGTATAAGGGGCAAATTGAGTTCAAAATGACTCATATTAAAAAGTCTCTGCATATAGGAAACTAGGTTAGGAAAACAATTATGTAGACACCCCCACAGTCACATGAGCACACATCGGCACCCTCAGGTGGTGTACCCCAGACACAGATTTACTTCGGTGAGAAGGAAGCCTTGGTTTTTTGCTCTTCTTAGAATCTAACAGTCACAAAATAGATATTCTGAGGAAGAGACCCTTCCTCATAAGCAGCTTTATTCTCATTAATACCGCTCATTATAATTCCTCACATGTAAGGTGTCTGGAGGCAGATGCCCAAACTCAGAGAATATCTGTGCAAACTGACAGTAATCTCTCTCTCTCTCTCTGATCACAGACAGTCTACCTATTTCCAACTCTAGGTTGTTGAACAGAGAGATTGAAAATGAAAAAAATAAAATCAGCAAGCCTAGAGTAGGATTATTGTTGCGGTGATTTGATTTTGTATCTCTCCCGGGTGCTGTGCCTTTGATTGAAGGGGGAGCGGGAAAATATCCAAACATGCTTCAAGGAGCTGTTGATGGTACGTGTTTACTTATAGCTGTTGGAACTGGATGGTCTCATAGCCATCACTTGGAAAAGTCAGAACGCTGGAGGCATATATATTATTAGTTCGCACCTTATGGATTGAGAAATTCAAGCTTCATTTTTGTTAACTGCCTCTACGGTCCCGCTTGGAGGCAAAGTGATCTGTACACAAATTCCCACTCCTCTTCTAATTCTGAAATGCAGCCAGACTGATTTCCTAGTGCAGACGTTAATGTTTTGCTGTAGGAAATACTAGTCATGTTGGT
Organism: Podarcis siculus; assembly: GCA_034642415.1. Classification (NCBI taxonomy): domain Eukaryota; kingdom Metazoa; phylum Chordata; class Lepidosauria; order Squamata; family Lacertidae; genus Podarcis; species Podarcis siculus. The sequence goes on from JAXCMG010000038.1 coordinate 2,619,746, forward strand.
GTCTTAATTTTAGTTAAAATACCAATTGTGAAGTAACTAGCGCAGAACGAAAAAATGTTCTCCAATTCTTCACCCCGTTCACATGTAGACTTTTTTTGGAGTGTGTGTGGATTTTGGTGACGAGTGATTTTTTTCTGGGCAGGGGATGATATAATGCAGAAGCAAGTTAGTTATTTCTCTTTCTACATTTCAAACAGGGACGCGGGTGGTGCTGTGGGTTAAACCACAGAGCCTAGGACTTGCTGATCAGAAGGTCGGCGGTTTGAATCCCCACAACGGAGTGAGCTCCCATTGCTCGGTCCCTGCTCCTGCCAACCTAGCAGTTCGAAAGCACGTCAAAGTGCAAGTAGATAAATAGGTACCGCTCCAGCGGGAAGGTAAACGGCGTTTCCGTGCGCTGCTCTGGTTCGCCAGATGCGGCTTAGTCATGCTGGCCACATGACCCGGAAGCTGTACGCCCTGTCCTGAGACAGACAGGAGTCCTTTTACATGACTTTTATTCCTGCCATTCAACAGTACAGAGAAATGTGTCTGTACCCTTCAGACTC
>JAXCMG010000038.1:2620693-2655183 GCA_034642415.1 Podarcis siculus
CCTGCCATTCAACAGTACAGAGAAATGTGTCTGTACCCTTCAGACTCTTCTAATGGAGTCTGAAGGGTACAGACACATTTCTCTGTACTGTTGAATGGCAGGAATAAAAGTCATGTAAAGTCATGTTTCGTTTCCCCTCCCTGGGGGGGAGAAGTGAAGAGGAAAGCAGAGGGTGTGTTCTTCTCACGACTAATGAGATGAATCGCCGGGTTTGTTTACCTAGTCTGCCGGGGGCTCGCAGACGGATGGTAAACACAGTATCTCGCTCAATTGCCTCGGGGGAGGCCAGGTACCTCTGCCTGTGAGCCAAGATACTAACACGCCCGCTCCCTTGGCCAATAAAGCAAGATGAGCGCCGCAACCCCAGAGTCGGTCATGACTGGACCTAATGGTCAGGGGTCCTTTTACCCTTTACCTTTCAAACAATTCAGCTTCTTGGGGCAGCTATTCCACACCCTCAAGAATGCCCAGATGCTAAAAATGTTCCAGGGCATCTGAGGGGTAGGGGTGAAATACAGAAATAAGGCAGTCATGCACAAAATTTGGCAGCTTTCATCCACTCCCCCCCCCCCTTGAATGATGCTCAACTCCCCCAAGAATGAGTTGTGCATTCTTTGAGCAGAACATGCTGGCGGGGGTGGGGGTGAGTTACCTTAACTCCAAAGACAAATTTCTTCCCAAGGAAGCATGTTTCAACTGCTTGAAATACCAAACCCGGAACTGCATCCCTGTCTGGTTCCCTTGCTTCTTGTTTCAGTTCTTCAATGTACCTTGAATAAAAGTGTTACAAAAAATTACTGACTGGATACTGCTTGGCTTCTGAGACCTATAAAGAATCTAAGGTCCAAGTGTCAAAATAATATTGCTGTGTTACACTTTGCAGCAAGCTGCGAAGAGAGAATTTAGCAAAATGCACTTCCATTCAAATAGCCAGGACATCACTAACTGTGCTATGGGGTGCAACCTTACCTGGGAGTAAGCCTTAGTGAACACAGTGGGACTTACTTAGCAGTAAACACACCCAGGATTGTTTGTGCACATGTATTAGCAAGTTGAAAATGTGCGTGGAAATGTCTGCCTGTGTATCAAAAAAGGACAGCATCCATCGTATTCAAATTTTAATGCCTCCCTCAATCCCTGTACTTGTACAATAGAAGATGCTGAACTCAGGTTTTCCAGGCCTGCCGTGAAAAAGGAAACAGATTCCCTCCTTCCTTCCATCTCCTTTGTATGTATCAGGTTTCTTGGGACAGTCTCCCAGGTTTATCAAAGATCTTTACCTGGGGCCTTTGAGAGCTGTTCTCAGTTACAGCAGATACTCGTAAATACTGGACAAGATGAACCAAAAGCCTGAATATACTGAAACCTGAAAAAGGCTTGAAAATTATGAATTAGGGAGCTGTTGTTGTTGGCATCCATCCGTCTCAGGAGACGATGGAGGATTATGTCTTTGGGGGTGAACTCAAGCTTTTGGAAGGTCGCAATGCCTACTGTGCTGTAGAGACCGATGTGGGAGAGACATGTTTTGTTGCAGCTGGGGCAGATGACGGTGTCTGGTTGTGCTGCTGCAGATGCACCATGGTGTTTCTTCTCCCAGCGAAGGGGGGAATGTTACCATGTCTATCCCCATATGAAGAGGGTCTTTTTGAATTGCACGGAGAGAGAATTCTGCAAGTTGTTGCTTCTGTTATAATCTGGCTACCTTTAATGGAGTACTGGAATAAGGTATCAAAGTCCACATATGAATTTGAGCAACTCAGTCAATTCTTTCGTTATCATTTCTTTCACTTGCACCCTGCTGTTCCCAAAAGAGCTCTGAAGAGCTTTAAATGGCTCCCAGGTGGCTAAAAAGCCTGGCTTAGTATCAGAAATAGAAGTGAGTCATATGACAACAGACTGCTATCTGGGCTTAGTTAGCATCAATCAGGGCTCCTGAGAATCTTTACTTTGCTTCTTTTTTAAAAATACAGTTTTGCCCCCCCGCTCCCCGGCCACTGTTTCAAACCTTGGTCCAAATCATCATTCTCTTATAAAGCATAGAAGTTTGAAAACACAAAAGCATTTTCTCATGGCCTCTGACTGTTATCAGAACCCTTCATTTTTGTCCACCAGTGGCTCATCTCCTTCTGCAAATCCTGCAAGACAGTTTAACTTAAGTATGCTACATTATGCTGTACCTGCTTTGCTCCAGCTTACCTCAGTATTACTCACTGGTAGACATGCAGTGTCGAGCTTGAATTTTCTGGACAAAGACTGATTATTGCCATTTTTTAAAATGCAGGGCATGACGCACTCATGCTCCCTTTTTCTTAGAAACTGAAATCAGGGTTAGGTGGAAAGATGTATCATTGTTTGCTCTTCTTTCATCTTACAGATGGATGTTTATATACATAAACGTCAATTTAAAAAAATGTTTTAAGGAAAGCTGAGAGGAGATTCGAGTCCAGATTTGTCCAGGGATCCACCCCACTAGAATATGCTGGGTTTGCTGAATGTCCACAAATCTCATAGCTGCAAAGATTTAATTGCCCCTATTAATAAATACCAGCTTGGTATCCAAGCAGCAAAATGTGCCGCAACTGTTTTTAGAGACATAATTACATCACATGCAGTCTGGGATGTACTGGGCGGGGGGGGGGGGAGGGGGACACACTCATTTTCAGCAGAGAAATGATGCTGCATTCCTTACCTCTGCAGTCCCTTTGCTGTCACTCCAAAGAAAGTATCCAAACAGCTTCCAAATACTGTCACCTCAAATACATCACGAGTGTCGGCTACCTCTAGTGAGAGTCGATACCTGTAGTTCGCTTCCCTAGAGTCACCTGAGCAGCCACACTTCAGGCAACTGTACCTGTTAAAAGACCAGATGAAAAAGCTACTGGAAGCTGACAAATATTGCAGGTGCATACCAGCTTCCCAACCTAAGTCTTTAATCACCTGTCATCTTAATAATCTAACAGCACAATCCTTTGCATATTTGCTCGGAAGCAAGTTCCACTGAGTCCCATTAGATTTACTCCCTAGGAAGTGTACTTGGGATTGTTGCCTTAGGAAAAATGAATGAAAATGGCATAAGCAACCTGCTTTCACAGGTTCTGAGTGGAGGATTCAAACCTCAGCTCAGATTTGAACTCACAGACCTGGTTAGGAAAAGGCAGTCCCCATCTGCAACAGACAATTTAATTTCATAAGTGAGAAGCGGTGGGAAACAATCCTGTATGGGAGACTCACTCTGTGACCTCCCGGGGGACAGAACTGGTTGCAGTTATATAGTCTGTGTGCACTCTTTGTCATTTTGTATGTTCTAAAAGAGAGAGCTGACCCTTTAGAGGCCAGAACTATGCCCTGCTTCAGGTTAAGCCCTAAAGGGGGAATTAAACCTGGCAATGCATCACAATGAAAGGTGGGCTACTCGGTGAATAATTGAAAAATGAAAATTAATCTATTTTGTGTTAGAGGAATTACAGATTACTGGAAATGATATTGACATACTTTAGAGGGTAAATGTTAACAGATTTATTAAAGCAGAAGCTTTTCTGGACTAGGCTTCACTTATCACATACTGCTGAGCCATGCAGCTCCCCCGTGTGGTGAATTTTTCAACTGCAGTTCCAAATATTCAAATTTTTCACCGCAGTTTAAACTATGGCATTTGCCTTCTGCTGCCCCGTGTGACGAACTTCCAAGCCTGAGGATCAAATGAGGCCCTGCTATCTGGCCCTTAGGACTTTCTCTATTCTACTCTCTCAAGGCCACACTCCCCCACTGACCCTGCTCCATGTCCTTGGATGCTTTGCCTGTCTGGAAGGTGTCCTTGAACTGTGACAAGTCCTCTTACTTGCCTGCTTGAAGGTTGTGCGTGTGGTCATTTAAAGGAAAATCTCCGGGTTTTGTATGGCTGGAATGTAGCCTACTGTACACAGGTCAGAATCACATCCCATTGCTCCAGCCACTTTTGCCTGTGGTCCCAACCCTCCACTGGTATGCTGCATTTGGAAGCTTGCCCACCAAGAGTGTGGCCCCCGGCTGAGAATGCCCATCCAACTTTAGAGAATGCCCACAAACTGCCATTTACTTAATATGGCCAGATAAATTTATCTCAGATAAATAAATGTCTTAAAATGATAAACTATCACTACATGGTGTTAGCTTCATAGTGCATAATGTTCAAGTTGCTGATGGAAGTCTTGTACTTTTGTAATGCCATGGCCTGGACTCTACTACAGCAAAGCAAGCCTCAGTCGCATGACAAGCAGACTGAGACCTCCGGGTATAGGGTGGTATATAAATTCAATCAATCAATAATAAAAGTTCATGTGAATTTTGTATGCAAATTACCCATTGCCATATAGCTCCAAATGTCATGCAAGTGGGGAAACAATGTTGTTTCACACTGACCCCAGGCCTAGAGAATTCATTGCACACTTTTTGAACTGTGACTCCCCAGGTGTTATTAGACTACAACTCCCATAATCTGTGATCACTAGCTATGCTGGCTGGATTTTATGGGAGGGCCACAGCTTTCCTATTTGTCCTGTGCTAGATGATAGTCCAAATTTATCAGTGCTCTGGAGTGGACTTACCTCTTCAAATCTAGGAGTAGCCTGGAAAAGCAGTTTTGACATGAAGGATATACAAAGTTGGAGTTCTGGACAGAAATTACAGAAGCAGCCAGGAGATGTCTGCCATTCATGTGCTCCCAGGGTTAGCTACCAAGAGACAACATAGTTTATTGTTAGTCATACCAAGTCTGCTCACATTCCTACAGTGAATGTTTCTTAACCTAGACATGCATCACTCAATGTGATTTGTAGTGTAGCAACCACCAATTCTGACTCTCTGTTATTTTAATTGACAAAAAGCTTTATTGTTTGCACTTTACCCTGGCTTTTGATACTTGAGACACACACACACACACACACACACACACACACACACACACATTAGGACCCTATTCTCTTGAATATAATTTATTTCAAACTGGTTTTAATATTGTATTTTTTATTGATGTAATCCACCCTGTGATCTCACAGTGGAAGGCTGGTAAGAAATAAAATAAAAACTACTTTGACTGTTAAGAGTCCCTGATATGTAGTAATTCAGGTTGTGTGGCCCATGGAGTGCAACAGGTAATTAGCTCCACTGCCAAAACCAGGGGTTGGCAACTTCCAGATAATAGGCTTAATTAGGTCCAGCACCTGACATAAGATGTAATGTGAGGTGCGAAGCAGGTAAGGACATGGCTACAAAGGGGTAATCAAAGTTAGCTCTGTATTGTTCCTTTGCAAGCAAGAGCTTGCTGACATCAACGGCCGGCTGATCAACATTGACAGCAAACATGGATGGGACTGGCTACACTAGAGCTCCCCATCGAAACTCTCTAGAGAATTGTGACAGCTCATTCACCAATAACCTTATCCGTTGCATCTCTGCATAACTCATTGTTCAGAACTTGCTTCCTTCCAGTGAGGAGGTGAATACAGAAAGGATACTTCTCTGAGGGTAGGTCTTATTATTGGGATTCTTTAAAAATGGGGAAGTTTTTCAGATACAAGAGTAAAGGTTCCGATTTTAAATTATGGAATTGGGGAGAGCAGGGGTCTGAAGTTGGGAAAGCACTAACCAAAACATTTCACCAAGATATGCTCTTGGGTTTCAAAGCAGAAGGCAAAACAAACTGGCACATGTATTTACTCATCTACAGGACTGGCTAATGCCTTAGTGACTCATTTGCTGGAGCAGAATGCAAGATCAGCACCTGCAGTGCAGAAATGCAAAAGAAAAGCAGTTTTGGTTAGAAAGGGCCTCTGTACAGCAATAACCTAGGGAAGATATAACAGTTAGCCTTAATATCTACTTTCTGACTACTTTCATTGCTCTTCAGGGTAACCTAAATTTTCCACAATCGTGCTGCACATTTACATTTACCAGGAAAGTTTCCCCACTCTATTTTGTTAATCTCATCTCTCTTCCCCACTCTTGCTTCTACATATTTTGAATTCCCTGCCTTCTTTTCCCTTTTCCTGGTTTTTTATTTATAAAAAAGACTTAAGTGACTAATTCATGCATCGTGGTGGAAGTGGGTTCTGAACACAAAACATTGTTGGCACAGATCTGTATCAATGGACAATGGAATGTGCCTCTGGAGGTGAAGTCAAACCACTGTGCTAGAAGCACTGAAGTGACCTCTCTGGGCACAAGGCTGGCCAGTGTGTATGGAGGTCCTAGGCTGCCCAGATGACAAGACTCCCCTTTTGGCCTTGCTGATAAGGCCCAAAGGAAAGCAGAGCAATATGTCAGGGGGTTGGACTCAATGGCCCTTGTGGTCTCTTCCAACTCTATGATTCTATGTCTGGCACCAGCTTGGCTACAGGAGTTCCTGGAAGGAGGTGTACAAGATGCCATCCATCTTAGGAACTCCATTCTGGATTTGTGTAGGGTTTACTTCTTAGCCTTTTCTTCTGAAGATATCACACAAGGCAGAGGAGGTTTAGGATCAGAGATTCAACGCTATGCTAAAAGTGTTAGTTCTTACAATGGCCCTAGAGTCTTCCCTGGTTTTGTCTTGTTAGTTTCTGCATTTACATGTTCCCCATACAAATCTCAGTGAAGTATGAAATTTTTAGCTGCAGGAGCAGTAGGTGGATTTCAGCCCTCTAGTTTTGAAGCAGACTTACTTAATTCAAATACCACATCACAAGGAGAATTTCCTCCTCAAAAAATTCCACAGAAGTATATATGAACACAAGAAAGATCCTGCAGGTGGATCAATGACTAGGTTCTCCCTTCACTGTCAGAGACTAAGTTTCTGAGTACCAGTTGCTGGAACCCACAGAGGTGAAGAGTGCTGTTGCGTTCAGAAATCTGGTTGGTCACTGTGAGATCTGGATACTGCACTAACATGGGCCTTTAGCCTGATTCAGGAGGTTCTTTTTATGTTCTTACCAGGCCAAATCTCCATCAAGCCCAGAATCCTGTTCTCACAGTGGTGAACCAGGTGCCTATGGTAAGTCCACAGGCAGGACATGAGCGCAACATTCTTCCCACTTGTGTTCCTCATAAACTGGTCTTCAAAAATGTACAGTGCTGCTATCATGGCTAGTAGCCTTATTCTCCATAAATGTATTCATTCATTTATAAAAATGTACGGGCTGCTTAATAATAAAAAACCATCTAAGTATACAAAATTATATAAAACAATTACCAATGATTCGCAGATAGACTGAACTAATATATATGGCTAAATGATATATATGGCTAAATTATTTGTCTGGGTAGGCTGGCTGGAAGCTTTTTCTTTTTTGTCTAACCCTATTTTAATATGAACAATCACCTTCACCCATTTTGCTTACAACTGGGGCGCTGGGGATGATACTAGCATTCTAGCACCTGGTTTGTTATGAAAGGCAACCTATCAATACAAGACAATAAAAATGAGGGTTGCAACTCAAGCACTTTAACCCTGGACTGTACAGCAGCAAAGATTACCAAAGGACCAATACCGCTTCAGCTCGGGTCAAGAGCAAAATTAAACTTGATTTTAATATTACAAGAATAAAGCTAATGAGAGTCCTGGGCACAAGCATCTGCTAAGATGTAGCTTGCAGGTGCAGCAACTTAAATCTAGTACTTCTGGAGCAATCATATTTCTGCCTAATTTACCTCAGGGTGCTAATGCACCTTATTGCTTGTGACTGCACAACCAGCTGTGTTTGAGTAATTTTGGATTAATTAACACTCAATAAACTGGTAGGGTGACTTGTAAGAAATATGTGGATTGGGAGATGTTATGAGGAAAGTGCACACAAGAGCAGCAGAGAAGCAAAATGTTAGGCAAGAAATTACTCTTTTCTTTTTTCCTGACATGGCTTCTACATTTTTATAAACTGTTCAATACTGTGTGTTTTAAAGAGACAGTATGGTGGAGTGGACAGAATAGCGCACAACTTGCAACTCAGAGACCTGGGTTCAAATCCTTATTCAGCCATGAAGCTCTCTGGGTATTTTTTGACAAGTTGCTATTCCTCAACTTATAGGAAGGAGGAAAAGATGACGTATGCCAGTCATTCTGAGCTCCTTGGAGGCAAGGTGCAATATAAATATAAAAATAAGCTTTGGGACCCACCACAACCATCAAGTCAGTGTGGGATAAAAAGCATTCATACTAAACAGACATTCTGGCCCCTAAGCTACAAAATCCATTTCAAAATAAAAATACAATAATATGTTGATTGTTTGCAATACATTCCAATAAACCATAGTTTGTCAGAGGTTCCCTGAAAGAAAGCTTGTACACTTCCACTGTGTGTACAACCACAAGATGGTGTTGTGTATGCTTTAATGAGCATGTAGTGAGGTCCAACAGCTATACCTTAAAACACAGGCAGAGGGAATATAGATTTGGATGCACTGGTGGATTGCTACATGATTTTCAGCTGAGGTACAATGGTTTCAAATTTCCAGTTATTTCACAGCAGCAGCAACAAAAATGCTGTCACCCCCACTTTAGCATACCCTCCAACATTTCTCTGACAAAAATAGAGATGATGATGAAGAAGAAGAGTTTGGATTTGATATCCCGCCTTTCACTCCCTTTAAGGAGTCTCAAAGCGGCTAACATTCTCCTTTCCCTTCCTCCCCCACAACAAACACTCTGTGAGGTGAGTGGGGCTGAGAGACTTCAGAGAAGTGTGACTAGCCAAAGGTCACCCAGCAGCTGCATGTGGAGGAGTGGAGACGTGAACCCGGTTCCCCAGATTATGAGTCTACCACTCTTAACCACTACACCACACTGGCTCATCCTACTGGATGTCCTACCGTACCCTCCAACACTTCTCTGATGAAAAGTAGGGACGTTCTAAGGAACAGAGGAACATTCTGGGATCAAATCAGAGACCGGGACGGTTTCTGTCCCTGGAAAATACACTTTGAGGGTCTGCCTTAAGCTATTGGAATCCTTGGTCTGTGGTAATGCAGGTGCCGATTGTAGTTATACTGCAAATTTCCTAGTGTATAAAACCCATGGGGTAGGTAACTGGCTCAATGCCAAGCCATTATTTTGTACAGTACCTGGTTTAAGGCAGATGCCTGCCTTAAAACATGTCGCAGAGCCCTTTGCAATGAGCCAGGGGATCCATAGCAGAATGTGCACATCAGGATTTCCTTGGCCAGAGGAGTCAATCTGGAAAAGGGTGCCTGGAGGATAACACATTAAAGAAGGGGGGAAGCTCTGTGCTTTATATGTTTTTAACTAGTACAACTTAATCTTTGCCCTTTTAAATAGCAAGCAAGCACAAGTGGTTGTAAAATTGTTTTGATGTACAGTAAGCTCACAACTTAGGCGCATTTAGCTTGTGTACATTCTGCTTTGCCTGCTTGGCAATTAAAAAAAAGTTTTTTTAAGGGGTGAAAAAAGAGCAGGCATCCAGGAAAAAATCCCTATGGCCATGATGCTTGGAATGTAACCTCACATATATTGAAGGCTTACTGTATTTAGCTACTGGTTTTGTTACTTTACATTTTACACATTTTGAAAAATAATAATAATGAATGCCATCATGGGAGAATGACAGAATACAAATATGTTAAAGAAACAAAATGAAACCATGTGGCTAAAGGAAGGGCAAAGCCCCTTTTCTTTTTTTACATGGTACAGTGACCATTTGTATCTCACTTGAGACAGGAAGAGCAAACAAGGACTCCTGCCATTCCCAGTCATGGTGGACTATTGGAGAGTTCTCCTTGAGTAGAGTATATACTCTTTCTTTGTATGCCATTTGTGTGGTGTGATAATGTATTTTCCTTTTCATTCACAATACGGTGGTACCTTGGTTTACAACCATAATCCGGAGGTCTGTTTGTAAACCAAAATAGGTTGTAACCCAAGGTGCGCTTTCGCCAATGGGGCCTCCAAAAAAAATTTGTTCATAATCCCCCCAAAAAGGGGGTTGTAATCCAAAAAAAAAAAAAAAGGTTACAAACCACGACACACACTTCCGGGCTTGACGTGTTTGTAATGCAAGACATGTACCACTGTATCCTGAAAGCTCTTATGGGTGAATAATGCAAAGGCATTCAAGATGTTTGCAACAGTCCTCCTTTGAAGCATGTTGCACAATGAAATAAAAACTTTTTAAAATAAATAAATAGAATAAAATGGTAAAGCGGGGGTTTGGGAGCTGCCTAGTGACAAGGGAGGGTGGCAACAAGAGTGGTGGCTCCCCGATTGTAGAATGCTCTCTGCAGAGAGGCTTGCCTGGCCTGGCGCCTTCATTACATGTCTTTAGGCACCAGGCAAAAGCATTCCTCTTTACCCAGGCCTATGGCTATTAAATAATCTATGGCCTGTGAAAGTGTAGGAGAGAGGACTGTTATTATGATGACTATTTTATTATCTGTCAGTATGCTTTTTATGTTTTTATCATTGATGTTCTGTAATTTTTTTTAACGTTATATACCACCCTGTGGTCTTTTGATAAAGGGTGGTATATAAATTGAATTAATGGTAGTAACAATGACAGGCCAACCACTGGCACTGGTTTTGATCTCTAAAGCCTTAAACGGCTCAGGACCACAATACCTCAAGGATCGCTTCTCCCCATATGAACTGACCTGGAGCCTGAAATCATCCTGAGGCCCTTCTTTGCATGCCTCCTCCATGTGAGGTCCGGAGGGTGGCACCACAAGAACGGGGTCTTTTCCGCGGTGGCTCCCTATTTGGGAAATGTTCTCCCCAGGGAGGCTGACCTGGCGCCTTCATTATGTATATATTTAGGAGAAAATATTCTTCTTCTCTCAGTCATTTGGCTGATTAAACCAGGGTTTCCCAATCTTGGGTTTTTGAACTACAATTCCCATCATCCCTATCTAGAAGGACCAGTGGTCAGGAATGATGGGAAATGTAGTCCCCAAACAGGAAGTGACCCAAGTTTGGTAAACTATGGATTAAACAATCTATGGATTTTTAAACTGTTTTTTGTCTGTTACTACGGTATGTATGTCTAGGTTTTTATAGTGTAAACCGCCCTGTGAACCCCAGATTAAGGGCGGCACAGAAATTTAATAATATTTTTCGGTAATAATATTTTGGTAAAACCCGTGTTTTACCAAAAATATCGGGCGGAGCATTAAGGGGCCAGTGTGTGGGGGGGGAGAGAGACACGAAGGAAGATTACAAAGAGGAAAAAAGAGACATTGGTTATAAAAATGGGGGGGAAGCGCCTCACTCACCACAGACATTCACGTTCCCTCACGCCCCCTACCACACATTCTCCTCACGCTCCAGAGGAAGTGACGACACCAGAGCCGCGCACCAATCAGAGAGGGGGAGAGACAGCCCCGCGCGAGACCCAAGACACCGCCGGCGATGCCAACAAGGTCTGTTTTTCCCGCCTCGGCCGACGGCAGCCAATCGCCGCTCAAGCCCCGCCCGGCCTCCCCTCCCTACCGCGCCCACCGACCAATCGGCGGGCGTCCTTCGCGGCTTCCAACCGTCAGACCCGCGCGCCCGCATCCACAGCAGGTCTTGACAAGCTAGCCAATCGCGGGAAGCTTCGGCAGCCGACCTCCCGCTCTTTAATAAGGGGGGGGGGGGCCCTCTCCGACAGCCAATCGCCTTGGAGGAGGGCGGGGTTTAGAGCGAGCTGGGACCTCCCGCCCCTCCTTCTCCTCCTCCTCCCCTCTCCTCCCAACGGATTTGGTTTTGGTTTCCCTCCCGGCAATGGGCGGAGCCAGGAGCCGCCTCCCCGGCCCCGCCCTCACGATGCTCAGCTATAAAAAGGGCGGTGCGCGGCTGCGGCAGAGGTAGTCTTGTCATGAGGCTTCCGGCGATACTTGGGTTGTGGGAGGCTGTGTGCCTTGTTTCAGGGGGCGTCGTCGTCCCCGGACCCCCTTCTCTCCACACGGCGTCCCGCCCCGACCCCGGCCTCCTCTATGACTCCCGCACTTACCGCACCTGCTATTTCACCCAGAAGGTAAGGCGGGGAAGAGCGGGTTCGCCTCAGCGGAGGGGAAAAAGCTGATAGGCATATATCTAAAAGTGGTCATTGGCTAAGGTGTTCTCGCTTCAGGTGGGGCAAGAGTCCCTGTCACCCTCGTGCAACAGAGCCGCGTTTCAAAAGAATAAAAAAAAAAAAATCCCCCCAGTTTGGAAAGTGACAGGAAATAAGGACAAAAGTTTACATGCATATATTTAAAAGTAATAATAGCAATAATTTTCTTATTAATAGAAATTCATTAATAATAATTAGTAACTTAATGATAGTTTGCCATTGGTATTAAATGAATTGATATTAAATCAGTGGCAATAGTTTCTGAATAATTTGTTAATAAGTTTCCCATTAACAATAAATTAATAGTATTAAGTTAAATATTAAACAATTAAATTTATTATTGGTAATTTATTCATAGGAATTTACAATATAACTGCAGTTCCGGTGGGTCAATGGTCCCTGCCTCCCCAGTGCAGCAGAGCCACGTTTAAACATAAGTTTGGAAAGTGACAGGCATTGAAAAGTGTGGGGCAAATGAGTGAGCCATGGAAAAACATATAAATCAGGATGGAGATGGGTTGAATGCTCAGTGGTGTCTAACTGCCCCATAAACGAATTGGAATATATGCTCAGCAAAGATGGAAGACTCAGTGAAAATGGGATATAATCTAAGCTCTGCGACAATGTTTGTGCAAGGAGGCCACGATGAGTGTGATTGGAGGGGCCCAGTGTCAAGTATTCTTACATAAAAAGTACAGGTACAGTGGTACCTTTGCTTACATACGCTTCAGGTTACAGACTCCACTAACCCAGAAATAGTACCTCGGGTTAAGAACTTTGCTTCAGGATGAGAACAGAAATTGCGCAGCCTCGGCAGTGGGAGGCCCCATTAGCTAAAGTGGTGCTTCAGGTTAAGAACAGTTTCAGGTTAAGAACAGACCTCCGGAACGAATTAAGTACTTAACCCGAGGTACCACTGTACTTGCCTTTTTAAGAAGACTCCCAAAGTGACTCTCAAGGATCAGTAATAAGACTGCTCGTGTCTTCAAGTTCACAGTCCTAAAAAAAGAGATACAGTACGTAAGAGGAAAAAGATTTGGAGGGAGGAGGAAAAATGCATACATACTCTTGACACTAGTGTTTCGTTTGGAAGGTGCTTAATTTCATTTCTGGCAGGGAGGGGGTGAAGCAAGTCTTGCAACTGCTCATCTTTGGGTGGCCAATGGAGCCACGTCAACTTCACCCTTGTGCATCATGTTCTTCCAGGAAAGCGGGTGGTGTAATCTCCCAGTGGTGCTTGGTCCCTGTTTGAATGACAGAATGTGCTTTCTCACAACTCTGTTGCCCCAGGCTGCTGCTTTCTTACAATAAACTTAGATGAACTCATGGTTATTCTGTTTTTCAGCAGTGACTAGACAAGTGCTCTCCAGAAACCCACAACTAGGGCACGAAAGCAAAAGCCAGCAATTGGGTTTCAGCTAACTATGGTGTTTCTATTTGGCTAGGAGGTGTCTTCAGTTAGCACAGCCAATTTTCCTTGACACAATTGCCACCCTCTGCTAATGGAGCCTTATGTCCTTCTGCTCATGTGCAAACTCTGGTCTCTCCCTTCTACTTAGTCAGTTGTCTTTGTAAGTACATGAGGGATCACACCACAGGCTTACCTGGTTCGGCACTCTGTTTTCACGGTGTCCAGCCTGATGCACATGGCATATCGTAAGCACAATAGCACTCTCCTTGCTTGATTTTCCGAGCAACTGGTGTTTAGAGACAGAACCATTGTGCCTTATTAAACTTTTTGGCTATGAGTTCATCTAATTTTAACCTATCCTGTCATTATTAGTTTGCAGGTTTCTTGGGCTTTTCCTATTAACTAACACCCTCTGGTTGTAGCTCTTATATACACTTGCCTGAGAGTGAGCCCAATTGAACATGTTGCGTGCTTTCTTAGAAGAAAGTCCCAGAGAATTGTGCTGTAAACTGTTAGTTGATTCATAGGAGGGGGAGATTCAAAACTCAGTGCCAAAAACACTAAAATTTCATGAGTTTCATCAATAGTAGCCTTGTAAAGATTGATGAGATTATAATGTATGTGAAGTACTTTTGAACATGAAACCCAGCGATTGGCTGTGACTGTTAAGTGAACTTTGGGTGCCAGTTAAAAGCTTTTCTTTTCTGCCAGTTCTTTGGTATTTAATTATCTGTGGCCCTCAGTGGGTGAAAAAGGAATGTGTTTTTAGCTTGTACTCTTTTAGTTCTGTGGTGGTTTTAATGCACATGCTATTTTTTGTAAGTCACTTTCAGATGCATTTTGTAAAACAAAACTAATAAGTTCATGGAAAAAATGAAGTTGGGGGGAATGACAGGTGGCTTAAGCTGCTCATTTGTCATAATTTGCCTGTAGAGTGGGACGAGATGCTGCCCTAGAAAGATTGACCTCCCTGTGCATCACTTCAACATTTTTTTTGGGGGGGGATCACTTTTTTCCTCTTCCCCATGTGTCTGGTTTTGGGCAGATGGGTGTGGCTTGGGGGAAATGTTCTCATGAGCTGAATGAGGAGGGCTGGTGGGCCACATTTGGTGCCTTCCCCTGGGCTAAAACTCAATAATTTATGTTGGGTGATCATGCGGAATCAGTTTCATGTTTATCTTTGTGGAAATCACATGCCACCGGAAAATGAGGATGTGATTTGGAGAAGTCACGGGGACAGCACATAACTTGAAACTTGGTATTTAAATGCATTCTGCTTGCCTTGAGACAATCAATGTAATGACCTGTCCCATGACTGATAATTAAGGTACCGTATGTCTCTTGTCGGTATGGAAGTCTGTTCTATTAACTAGTCTGAGGTGCTGAGATTGGAGTGATTAAACTGATCAGAGGGTCAGGACAAAGCTTGAATTACGACTTGTACTTTTGTCTTAGAATGAAGCAGCACAAAGCCCCAAGCTATTGTAGCTGTGCCACAGGGGAGGCAGTTGCGTGGCAGAATACCAGATGATCACCTGACTGAAGAGAGTTAATGTGTAAATCACATATAAATATGCCAAGGTTGAGAGCCAGTGTGGCATTATGCTTAGAGTGTTGGACTTTGACCTGGGAGACATGGTGAGCTTGAGCTAGTCACCATCTCTCAGCCTAACCTACCTCACAGGGTTGTTGTGAATATGAAATGGAGAGGAGGGGAACCATGTACACCACTTTGAGCTCCTTGGAAGAAAAGGTGGTATAGAAATGTAGCAAATAAATAAATAAGGCTGCACATGTAGACTTGGAACAGACACACTGAGATGATGTATGCATATATTGGGAACCTTTGATTGCTGTGAGAAGAGTTGTATTATGACATAACCATATTGGCCTTGCAATTGAGCACTGAAGCTGTGTGTAGTATCCCAACTCCAAAATCCAGTTGTGTGCAGTTCCTCTTCCTCATAGCTCTGAGAAGGGCTTGCATAGTAGTTGGAATTTATTATGGTGGCTGCCTGTTATGCACTAAGAGAATGTGACCAGCTCATCAGCAGTGGGTGGGATAGACCAGTTTGCTGTCTGGAGACAGTTGCTCTTTACTTCAAAAGTGCAGGAAGTTGGCATGGCTCTTCCATTAACAACATCTGAAGCAGACAGTGATCTTGGGTTACTCTACCTTTCAGAGCTACTATTAGTAGATTGGGACCTGCAAACATTTTTTCCTTTGGTTTTTAAGGGTGTTCTGGGGTGGGGGATGGATTTTGCATTTTAAAAATTGTTCAGATTATCCTTTCCTGACAACTTGCACTTGGCCAACATTTTCTCCCCTAGAGGTCCAGTAACATGCCTTCCTTTGTGTCTGGTTGCTTAGGAGAAAGCTTTACTATTTTAATAAGGCAAGTTACAGGTTTTAAGTAGAAGGGGCAACTGTTTGGATCATGTGGAATTAGCCTTATAATAATTTTATTATTTGTACTCTGCCAATTTGACTGGGTACCCCAGCCACTCTGGGTGGCTTCCAACAGATATAAAAACATAATAAAACCATAACCCTTCTTGTAATATAGCCCAACAAACTAAGAAAGCCTTTCAAGTAGAAGCATGTCCCTGGGTGGCTTAGTAAAAATAACTCTAGGGTGGAAGGAAAGGTGTTGCAAGCCAAATTGCTTATTGATTTAATAGGTGTCTTGGACTGCCTGCAGAAGGGAGGAGAGCACATGGCAGTTTCGCTTGCCATCAATTTGTTTTGACGGATGTGTAATTAGTGTTTTTCCTGGTTTCATACATGAAAGTAATTATGCACAGGTGCAAATGCAGTCTTCCATTCTCCCAGGCAGTTTAAACAGATGGTGCAGATCACCTTCATCAGAATGCTGTAGACTCAACTGTGCAATGTCTTAAAAACTGCACCCATGAACCATGAAGAACCTTGAAATTTCATTGTGGTTTTTTCAAAAGAAGAATAGTAATGGCAAGCATGTTGCCGCATTAGTGTTGCCAGCTTTCCCTTGCAATGTTTTGCTGCAACAGTTTCTAAGGTAGTGCTCTTAATCCTTGAGTCCTTGGATGTTATTGGACTACAACTCCCAACATCCCCTGCTACCTTAGCCAAGCTTGAAGAACACTGTTCTAGGGCATGCATAAATGGCTAGGTCTGAATGGAGTATATCCTGGAGTATTACTTTTTAAAATTTCTGGATTGTATTTCATAACTCTCCTCTTACTTTTCAGAGTCATTTTCAGAGTGAAAGAGGTGTCCGATTCTCTCTATCTTGTTCTTAAAATAAGTGATTGTCTCTTAGAGGTTGCTAGCCAGCATTGCTCATATGAGTCCTTTTTGGCAGATGTTTGCATAGTGAAGGACAAAAGAAACTGTGAGTGAAACAATAGGCCTTTGAACAATAGTCCTCGGAAATAGTGGAAGTAGTTGCTTGTGTTTTCTCAGTGAAACTTTATTTTTATGCACTTAATCTGTAGGTCAGACTGCAGACATGACTCTTTAAGGATGTCTGTAATTGAAGAGTTTCCTTTTCATAATTTCCAGCTTTTTCCTTCACTGCAGTGCTTAATGCAGTAACAAAGGCTTAGATATGTGCATTCCCCCACTTCATCAACTCCCCCCCCCCATGCTCACACAAAAAGCTTAGCATGGCAGGATCCCTTACACCCAGTGGAGGAAAACCTGTGGCTTTTCAGATGTAGGTTGTCCTTGACCATTGGCCACGCTGACTGGGACTGGTGAGAGTTGTAGTCCAAGACATCTGGAAGGTCACAACTTCCCCATCATCTTTCTCTTTGGCAGACATTTATGAGTTCTTGCTAGTTGTCAGCTGTACTATGATACTTGCACCCCACTTTTCTCCCTCTAAACCAGGCTTCCTCAACCTCAGCCCTCCAGATGTTTTTGGCCTACAACTCCCATGATCCCTAGCTAGCAGGACCAGTGGTCAGGGATGATGGGAATTGTAGTCTCAAAACATCTGGAGGGCCGAGGTTGAGGAAGCCTGCTCTAAACAATTGGTGGTTAACATAAGATCACCCCAACTTTATTCGTGCAGCTGAGGAAGTGACATACACAGGCCTACCCAATGAGCTACATGGATGGGCATGCGTTCAAACTCCCCATTCTTCCATGTCCAATATCTTATTTTTGTTAGAATGGTGTTATCTTTCCTTTTCCATTCCAAAGCACTTTGAAGGTGGTTACAGCATCAATAAAGCAATACAGTAAACATCCAAAACTACACATTGCTACATAGCAAACCATTTAATTATCTAAGCTAAAGGCCCAGATAAATAAATTTGTCTATTGGTTGATGAAGCACCATCAAAGAAAGTTCAATTGTGTTAAGGCGTTCTCGAATCCAGGTGCCATAATGAAGAGTCCTCTCCTGCATATCCATCAGCTGCACTTCTGCTAGCGGTGAGACAGAGCAAACTACCCCTCTTTTCATTTCCCTCCCATCTGAGTAGACAGGTAGAATCCTCCAGCTGAAGATAATGGTTCCCTAGTTAAGAACCCATGAAGCTGGTGCATCAGCAGACAATTGCAGGATCATAATTTTTTTTATTATAACCAAATTTTCATTACTACTAATGATCCTCAGCATCACGGGCATGCAAGATAATAATATTATATTTCTAGTGGGAAGTTGATCTCCCCCCCCCCCCCGCAAAAAACATATTTTCCCTGGTATTCCCCTGTGGCTTGATCTGCTCAGCTGACTTGTGAATTTGTAACTGCCCTGCGAGTCCTCTTCAATTGCTTTTCTTTCAAGCATTTCATGGTGTCCCATTTTGGCTTGCCTAGGATAGACCTGTGGAGAAAGGAGCTGTCTTCTTACCGCTGGGTTTTACTACATAGCCTTCATAATCTTAGTATAAATGCCTCACAGGGCAGAGAATGCAAGCCTTCATTTAAAACAACTGTAGCTTCAAGCAAGCTATACTGTGTAAGATTACAGGTCTTGGGCAATCACTCTACGTTGCTTTCTAGTTGAGGTTCAGTCAGGTACATAATCGCCTTTCCAAAAGCCACAGGGGCTAGAATCTGTTAACTTTTGGGGAGCCAAGCAAACTTTTGAAGGATCAAGATTGTGAAATATAGTCGTACCTTGGTTCTCGAACGCTTTGGTACTTGGATGTTTTGGCTCCCGAACACCGCAAACCCGGCAGCTTCCAAATGAGTGCAGAAAGCTCCTGCAGCCAATCGGAAGTCATGCCTTGGTTTTCGAACTGTTTCGGGAGTCGAACGAACTCCCGGAACGGATTAAGTTCGACAACCAAGGTGTGACTGTAAACTCTGTAGGGCAAAAGCATGTGTCTGGGGACTCAACACATAAGTGTGTCACTAATGTGACTGACAAGCTAGTGCTTTGAAAACACGTCCTTTAAGTGCATCTCTTAAAAGAGCAAAGGTTGACTGCAACTTCCTACTGAATGTATGCTTGGAAGCAAGCCCATGCTGGTTATTGTATAACTTGTGGAATGGCCCCCCAATAGTGAAGAAGTCACAATATGGGCAAGTTAACCAGTGGTATTTTATTTTTATTCCTTTTATTTTTTTCGGAGAAAAAGTTTATTGAAGTTTTCACAATACAATAAAAGAAACAAACTAATCTACAGGAAATGTAGAAAAGAAAGAAATGAAAGAAAGAAGGAAGGAACAGATAAAGAAACTACAAGATCCTCCCTCATCACTGTATCTTAACTTTCATCCTCTACAGAGGAAGGTGTGCCCTCCTAGCTCTACCTGGGCTCATTCCACTCTTATTTTAGTAAGTAAAGGGTCAAAACAGCAAGTAGCATTTTAGGATAATTAACAGGGTAAGAGTAGCAATGGAGGGAGAGCTTTGCTGTTCTTTCCTCTACTGTAGTTCCGAGGGAAGCCCTCCTCTGAAGCTGGAATGGGTAGGAAACCCATTGATGCCAATACAGGGATGCATATGTCTATTTCAGCCCTAATCATGTCTACTTTGACCCTAATTCAACATGAGCTGAACTCCTTACTGGAATTATTTCAGTCAGCTTTCATATCCATATACCGAATTAGGATTGTTTCTGTCTGGTTTATATAATATAGGATTATCTATCCTTATTATCCTGTCCTTATTTAGCACCTGACATTCCAAGAGAAGGCTGTCATATCACATTGACTAAGCAATACCTTCTTAACAATGGAGTATCATGGTTGCTTAAATGTTGTGGAGCCCTAAAACTCATTAGAATGGAAAGGTGTGACTAGTAGTGGCTTTCCACCACACCCAAGGATGGAACTCCCGAAGACACCCATTTTCAGTTTGGTTGGAACTGCCCTATGAATCTGACTCTAGAAGAGCTGCCCTTGTAGATATATCCTACTAGATAATAGCTTCTTTGGGTGGCAGAACTAAAAACAACATTAAAGGATAGTAATCTTTTTGAATGTACATTGTCAAATGTTGAAATCAAACTGCACAAAAGCAAAATTTAGCCGGTGTTTGAAACTCCCATTGTCCTAGGCACATTTTGCGACAGGGAATTTCATTAGCGTGAGCAGTTTCTGAGCTCAAAAACAGCTCACATTAGTGAAATTCCCTGTTGCAAAATGCGCCTAGAACAAAGGGATCTTTGAACGCTGGTTGTGTGTACCAGGCTGTCACAGGAAGCGGTGTAGGAGTTCAGACACCTATTTTGAGGAGAGGAAGGCAAACATATTGTCTCTTAAGAAATTAATGATGTGAGGTCGCATCTTTTGACACTGCTGTGTAAAGAAGCTGTAACCTGAATAAAGTGAAAGCTTGTGATTTGTAGAACATGGTATGGAAGTGTACATTGTGTTCCTCTGTGGAACATCTACTTGGACTTCTTGTTCAGAACAACAGCATGTATTTATTAGCAAGCTCCTGGCCTATTGTTTATCTTTGAATGCACCTCTGTATTTTTCTATGAAAAATGATGATCATGTTAGGGTTGGCAGGAGGCTCCCACTTTGGATGAAATGAGTGCCTCTATAGACTCAGGCAGGCTTGATCATGTTTACGGCAGCCTAATATAACTCTTTATATCTGGTCTTAGGTTATAGGTAAAGGTAAAGAGACCCCTGACCATTAGGTCCAGTCGTGGCCGACTCTGGGGTTGCGGCGTTCATCTCGCTTTATTGGCTGAGGGAGCCAGCATACAGCTTCCGGGTCATGTGGCCAGCATGACTAAGCCACTTCTGGCGAACCAGAGCAGCGCACGGAAACACCATTTACCTTCCCGCGAGAGCGGTACCTATTTATCTACTTGCACTTTGACGTGCTTTCGAACTGCTAGGTTGGCAGGAGCAGGGACCGAGCAACGGGAGCTCACCCCGTCGCAGGGATTCGAACTGCTGACCTTCTGATCGGCGCCACCCACACTTAGGTTATAATAGCCTTTAAAGTCAAGATCTTAATGCCTGTGCTGCAATACTATGCAATAATTGACCTTGGGAGTATTAAGTGATGTGCTTAATGAAATACTGAATTATATGCAGTGGAACCTCGGTTGTTGGAACACTTCGGAAGCCGAACAATTCGGAACCCAAACACTGACAATCCAGAAGTGAATGCTTCCATTTCTGAACATGCCTCGAAAGCCGAACGGCTTCCTAGGCACGTTCCTCCATTTATTTATTTTAAAAAATGTCAACCAGCAATTGTGCCTCGGTCTTCAAACGCTTTGGAAGTCAAATGGTCTACCGGAATGGATTACGTTCGACAACCGAGGTTCCACTTTAGTAAAAAAAAATATCAGGCAGGTGCAGGGATGGCTGCATTTGTAATTAAAATACAAGTGATCCCAAGCAAACGGAAACCAGTATCAAACTCTCATTGAAAAACATCCTTGGTTAATCAAAATTTTAGGATGGAAAGAGTTGGTATATTGTAAGAGTTGTTTAAAAATAGTCATGTATTGTGAACAAATCACTGGGGGATTTATTTGACAATAGGAGTCTTTATTATTGTCCTGTAGGGTCAAAGGACTTTGTAGAAGTTCCTATTTGTAGAAGTTCCCTCTTCCCACTGCCATCTGGGTATCTTTATCAGTGGATTGTGTGCCAAGAGCTCTGCATGACTTCATCAAAGCATTGGAACTGATAAAGCAGCAAAATTATAAAATCTGCAAAAGTAATTTTCCTGCCTTCTAATTCACTCTTTTCTCTCACATCACCTTATCTCACTAAAATTAAATTATGTAGGTAAGTGACATCAGTGGCAGACTCCTGTAAAAGAAAAAGAAAGGTGTTTTAGTTTTACTTAATTATTTTTGGGAAGTGACATAGTCTCAAGCCTTATCAGGGCACAAAGAGTTTCATGAAGGTCACTCAGCTGCTAATGAGTCTTGCTTCTTCTTCACCTGGCACATGATCTCAGTTCAGCTGAAGCCTTGCCAAGCCTTTTGTTCCTCATGCTCCACGAAGGGGTCAAGGTAGACATGGGATTTTCTGCCCTTAAAGCTTATAGCAGGCTTCCTCAACCTTGGCCTGCCAGATGTTTTGAGACTACAATTCCCATCATCCCTGACCACTGGTCCTGCTAGCCTAGGGATCATGGGAGTTGTAGGCCAAAAACCTCTGGAGGGCTGAGGTTGAGGAAGCCTGGCTTATAGCATCCACCTCTTCTTAAACCATGAACCACAGTCTTATAATGACCAAAGTCTGCTTCTGTTCCACAGCTTCTGGCATGATCACTTTAGTCATGCACACAGATTCACACCCTGAAATAAGCTAATAACATACTCTGAGTGGCGGTAGCTGTCCAGGATTTGGGGCAGAAGTTTTCCCATCCCTTGCTACCTGATACTTTCAATTCCTGTGTTGAGTGTCTGTAGCACACCCTTGCTGATGAAAATAAATCAAGCCATAAAATCTAATTACTCAGCTATCTATATAAAAGTGCTCATATTTTATGGTCAGTTTTAAGGTTATATATATTCTGGGAATAAGTTTCAAGCAAATGTTAAGCTTGCAGTGTGTATTAAAGGGAAGTTATGATTAGGAAGATGCAGAGGGAAGCAAGAGTCAATTTGCATTTTGAATCCAATATAAACACCATGATGCAATATCTCCTTTTAAAAAAACATAGATTGAAGATTATCTTTGGAAAAGCAAAAGTAGAGCAAAATTTCCAAAGGTGAAGAGGCGTATTACCAAAGGTGAAAAGGGAGGAGGAAATATGAATGTGTTAGTTTTAGACAAGGATTTATTGGAAGATTGAATCATAGAATTGTAGAGTTGGAAGGGGCCCTGAGGGTTATCTGGTCCTCAGGGGGCTGATCCTGTCTGACTGAGGCAGAGGCTTGACAAATCATGGTTTACAAAATGGGAAGGGTCCTGAAGAATTTATATTCCTCATCCCATGTTAGCTATCGTTCGGACCAGATTCCCCCCCTTGCCCCAGTAGCTGCGACTTCACATGAGATGTATACAGACATAAATCTCAGTTCCCTTATAAATCTGCAATTGATGGATTGGCAAACCAGGTTTTGTCCTAAAATATGACAAATATGGTTTAGGCCAGGATTGGAATAGATAATCCCTTTGGAGGATGGAGGGCACACAGTCTCAAGGCTTGCTTCCATCTTTCAAATTATGGATTGTAGGGGGCTGTTGCCATATCTTCATCCAGCCACACTGGGTGTCGGAGACTCGGTTGAAATGGCATCTCTCAGACAGCTCAGAATATGTGGTGCCAGCATGAAGCATCTCCATTTATTGCAATAAAACATGGTGATTGACTTTGCATCAGGGCTTGGCAACTTTTTTTATGGCCAGTAGGCACACTTGGCATTTTGGTAGATTGTTGTGGGTGCCAGTCACAAAACAACTGCTGAGGGGCATGACATAATACATGCATACCTTGAATAAAACAAATCTTTTGAAACACTGCAGTTTCATTCCCCACAACATTATTTTCACATGGTGCTTTGAAGCCTCTTGCTGACTCCTTTCTTTGTCAGCTTAACTATGAAGGTTGGTTCTGCCACGTGGTTATTCTGCACTCCTTAGTCACTGCAACAAGGGTGGATTGATTCCAAGTTCCTCCTCTTCTGCACTGCCAGGGAGGGGTGGTAAGTTGTTCCTTGTCTTATTTAGGGGAGGTAGGGAGTTTCCTGTCTGTAGGTGGTTCTTATATAGTAGAGAAGGGTGGGTGTATGTGTTTGTAGTTTATGTGGATACCTGAACAATGATCTTTCCCCTTTCTTCAGTGAAAGGAAGCAAGCCTGGCCCATGTGTTGAGCACCCTCTTCATTGCATGCCTGGGCTGGGGAGTTCCTGCAGTTCTTTGAGTAAACCATTGTCCTCACCTGGGTGTGTGAGCTAAGATTTGGAGTGGTAGCTTGGAAAATCCTCTGCATGAGTTTCATGTTCCTCTTCATGATGCTCATGATGATAAAGCAGAAGTTCTCCTGGGGTGAGGGGAATGCCTGTACAAAATAAGATTCTGAATAAAAACTACATGTGGAACAACCACCAGAATGGAATAAGTCCTCCCTTCAATTAATCATATTCTGTCTCTTCCATCCTTCCTTCCTGTCCCCCAACTTCTGCTTTTGGAAACTTCTTGCTTTTACTTTAATCTGACTACAGTGACAAAGGTGTTTATCTTTCTTCGGTATCTGGGCCAGGAACTAAAGATGCTTTGTGAAACTGCTTCCAGACTGGCTTCCTTTTTTGTACGTGTTTTCACAATTTAACTTTCTTCCTCCTTAGCTTTTAAAAACTGGCATGTGGTAAAACTCCACTGATCTAATTCTAGCAAAGGAGTTGCGACCATCTTAGTGTAGCAAACAGAACCAGCTGTTTTGAGACACTTTGAAGAAGAACTAACAAATAGCTTTCAGAATAAGGTTTGTTTCTTTGTTTCGCTAGTACCTGTGAGAGCTTGTGCCACAACATTTGCCTTTAGGGTGCCCTGGAACTAAGTGTCACTTGATCCAATTTTGTTGCTGTGATGCAGAATGGACACAAATAAAGCAACCTTGCAAAGGTCTACCTAGTTAATACCCTGCTATAATGATAATGATAATCTGATTGCCTCCAGGCTCTGAAATGTAACCTCCCCTTTCATCTTGCACCAATACTGTAGGCCATTAACAGGTAAAGATGCATCTATATGTATTGCATTTTATGTAGGTAACTTACCTTAGGACCAATGAATGAAAGGCAGTGAACAAGCTTTCTTGGTAGATCCACATTTGATGAGTCTTGTGTATAAGGATCTCTGGACCTTTGTAATAGTGTGTCTTGACCGACTTTTCCCGTAACTCTCGCTCACACATGTCTTTTCCCAAACAAAGTCTTGTTATGGGTTTGTGGGTGCCCTGACCCCCTCTAGGTTCCCGTGGGTTCCCGTTTGATCAATTCTTTGAGAATTATGATGAGCTGACAGACATTTGATTCAGCAGTGTAAAAATGCTGAATGAACCCTAAACATGCTTCCTAGGGAGTAGTCCTATTGAACACAGTGAGACTTCTGAATTAATATACATAGGATTGCTATGTTTAGCTTTGCCGCTGTACCTACTCCTGCCCTTCTTGATGTTAAAAAACTTTGATTACATATTTTTAAAAGTAATATTTCATTTAAAACTGAGATTTAAGAAGGCTTGGCTTGTTGACATGGGCTTGTAAACTGCAGGAGGATATCCTGTGACTTCCCTGATTCTTTTTACAAGGAGACAATAATATAGACAGGATGTGCCCTGTTGCCCTCTACTGTGTCTTGTTTGGGACTAGTGTGAATTCTTAAAGCTTTCCCCCATGATCAGAAAACTGTACTTGTTACATTTTGTCCATAGAGTGATACTCCTTTACGCTTGGTTCCAGCACCAGCACCTAAATTGCAGTGTGTGAGAGTAATACAGTGGTACCTCAGGTTACATACGCTTCAGGTTACAGACTCCGCTAACCCAGAAATAGTGCTTCAGGTTAAGAACTTTGCTTCAGGATGAGAACAGAAATCGTGCTCTGGCAGTGCGGCAGCAGGAGGCCCCATTAGCTAAAGTGGTGCTTCAGGTTAAGAACAGTTTCAGGTTAAGACCGGACCTCTGGAACGAATTAAGTACTTAACCCGAGGTACCACTGTATCCTATTTTGCTCTGGCTTTTGAAAAAAAGCAAGGGATGAAAGTTCCAACATTAGCTATGCTCCACAGAGGGATAATATAGCCACCAAGGGAAATTCAATAGATGAACAAAATGGAGTGTTACATTCTGCAACCTAGGTTTGTTCTTTGCTTACCAAGAAAACAATCTGCATTGCTTAATTCGGTTTAAAACCTTGTATTGAGCAGGGGTCTGGACTCCTGCCTCAGAAGTCCTGCCATTGCAGCACCACTGCTGTTCTGCACAAGTAAGCCTGCAACTTACGCACAATTAACTTGTGTGTATTCAGCTTTACATGCCTGGCAAATAAATAAATAGGCAGAAAGGGGGTGAGCATCCATGAAAAAAGACTTTGGCAACCCCACCTGCCAGTGAACCCAATGTGTTTTGACTATACAGGATTTTGGTTTTAGGTGTAACCACTGCGTTAAGGGGCCGGCTTACTGTACTGAATAACTTCTCTGAGTATCTAGTACGGTTTAGTTTTGCTCATGTGAACATAGCCTAGAACTAAAAACAATAGGATCCTCAAAGGTGAACCACTTCCTCAGCACTGTTACTGTTTGTAGCCTTTCTTGAAACATTTATGGGCTCCCACCTGAGTTGTCCAAATGCACAAAGCTTCAGATCGCTTCTTTTGCTTTGACTGGAAAAAGGTTTTAGTTTATGCAACAGCTCCATCTACTGTCTTTCTCCCATCCCAATCTTCTTTGCTGAGTTTGTTTACTTGAGTCTTTTTCTACTGTGATAGGTTCTGCATGTCTGAATAGCACATGAGCCAGTTGGTGTAGTGGTTACGGTGTCAGACTAGGACCAGGGAGACCAGGATTCAAATTCCTACTCAGCCATGAATTTCACTGGGTAACCTAGGGCCAGTCACACTCTGCCTAACCTACCTCACAGGGTTATTTTCGGGATAAAATGAGAAGGAGAGCTATGTATGCCACCTTGAGCTCCTTGTGGGGCAAAGGTGTGGTATGAAATGTAATAAATAAATAGCTTGTGAATCTCATTACTCGGAGAGTTGCAGATAGAATAGTCTAAAATTAGGAAATTCCTTATTGGTGAGTTTTACCTGCTTTCCATATCATGAGCTCACTTCTGTCTGTTGCTGCAGATCGACCACTTTGGTTTTTCTGAAGATGGCACATTCAGGCAACGCTACCTCATTGCAGACCAGCACTGGAAGAGAAATATCGGATCGATGCTCTTCTATACTGGCAATGAAGGAGATATCACCTGGTTTGCCAATAATACGGTAAGGGAGAGTCTAGGATTCTAGGTAGGAACTCTCTTGTCATTTATTATCTGTACAGCTCTTAGAAGACGGTTGGCATTCTGATTTCTTACATATATTTCGGGATTGCAGAATAATGGAAATGACTGGATAATCCCATGAGCCAAAAATATCACATTTGTATTATTTAAATAACTTTGTTATAGATGACTTGGAAGTGGTGACAAATCTTGCTGCTGCAAAAATGTATAAAGCAAAAAGCTGGAAAAAAATACTGCTCCATCAGTTTCAGAATGGTAGAACAAAATATGTCTAACAGAACAATTCTAACTATAGGAAGCTGACAAAAGTTGCTTGAAATATGCCAGCGTAAATTTTGCTTATATCACCCTTTTTGCCAGCATATGCTCACACTGGTTGCCAGGTCATGTGACTAATCTGAATGGAGTTAGGATCCATTGCAAGGCACCCTGCCCAGTCCTGCTCACCCCCCTGGAATGTCCATTTTTTTCAGGGCTTATGCCAACATAATATCCACTGGTCTCAGCTCAGGCAGAGCTTACCCTGGCTGATCTGGGGCAAGGGAGTTAGCCTGGTATATTTCCAGCCAAGCTGGGATGTGGTACTTTTACCGGCATAGCCTTGGTGTGCTAGGAATTAACTAACTGAGCCAGAAATCTTCTGGATCTCAACTTCCTTGTCATGACTGGTCTTGAGTTTTCTTTGCTCCCTAAATTAACATATTACAGAAGAGTAATCAGTAATATGAACTTTATTTGAGACTAACAACCTAGTACCTGGTATTGCTCATGAATTCTGAGAACATGGCCCCCTCCCCCCCCCAAAAAACCCTGTGCTTAAATTCAGGACAGTTTTCAAAGGCTCAGTTTTCATGTTGATTCAAAAGGGCATCTGAGTGTATCCAGACATAGGTGAAAGCTTGGTCCTTGATCTCAGGAACCATTATGCAAAATTTGGGTATCATATCTTAAGAGATTTCCAAATGCATAGTGAACAAACAACTTTACAAAATATATAGTAGATGAATTGGAATGATAAATTTCAGAATATACAACCTTACAACTCTTTTGATTTATAGTAATTATGTATGCATAGGATGTTCTATAACTTAAAATTATGTTTAAATGGTTTAGTGGTTGGCAGTTTGTAAATAGACAACATTTATTCTGCTGGGTTTTTCTCTTTAATTCCTTCCAGGGTCTTATGTGGAACATAGCGGAAGAGCTTGATGCCATATTGGTATTTGCTGAACACCGATATTATGGAGAGTCTCTGCCCTTTGGAAACAAATCATTCAGTGTAAGTAGCCCGTTGCATTCAGGTTAGTCATTGGTTCAACATAGAATTTAGAATTTTAGAGGACAACTAGAATGGGAGATACAGGTGCGGTAATAGAAAAAAACATAAGTAATTTATATGTAAATAATAGAGAGCTCGGGAGCAATTGCAAAATGCAAATTTGAGGTATAGGGATGAGTTGTTTCAGCAAGGATAGCCAGTTAAATACAGCTAAAACTCAGTGTCTTCCCTCATAGTCCTGCTACATTGGAGGTGACACAGTCTTGCCGTGTGACATTTGCAAGGGTTCCTTTGGTAAAAGTAGACAAGGTTTCACCCACTGTCGTAGCTTTACCCAACTATGGCATAATCCCTTCCACAACACACAATTTCAGGGTGCAGTTGTATCACATGTTCATATAGGTGGAGCTTGTGCTACCCAAAGTGGTTGAGAACATTCCAGACATAGTCCTGTTCCTTTGCAGTAGAAAGCTGTGAGCTGCTGTGCAGTGAGCGGTCAATTCTGCTGCCGTGTGTGGATTCTTCTGTACCTTTTTGCTGTACTCCCACATCATTGTTTCCGGTGCTCTCTCCATTGAGCCATGTGAGAAATGAATAGCATTTTCACCTCCTGCATTGGGGTAGCAAAGACTAAGAGTCAATTTTCTGTTGTTAAATGCAAATGTCCTGCAATCTTGTTTCAGGATGCCAAGCATCTGAATTACCTGTCTTCAGAGCAAGCTCTGGCTGATTTTGCAGTGCTCATTCAACACCTGAAGCATACTATCCCTGGGACCCAGGACACTCCTGTCATTGCCATAGGGGGATCTTACGGAGGGATGCTTGCTGCCTGGTTTCGAATGAAATATCCTCATATAGTAATTGGGTGAGTGCGGTACCAAAAGAGTATCAAAAAATGATCTTGTCTGATAGGAAATTCTGCATATTTCAGAGAACCAACTATCACTAACATACAAACATAACACATACTTGACCTGGAAGTTAATCCACGTTGAACCCAGTGGGACTTGTTTCTGGGCAGACCTGCATAGCTTTGCTTGTAAGTCGAGCAGTGCCTACGTGTGCAATAATTTCTATAATGCTTTTCTGTGCAAATATTTTTTTACTCCTCCAGAGGCGTAGGCAGGGGGGTGCGGTGGGTGTGGTCCTCTCCGGGTGTCATGACTGAGGGGGGTGACAAAATGGCAGGCGAGTGGGTGGCACACCTCACACCCGGCGGCTGCTGCTCTTCTGACCTGACGGCAGAGAGCAGCCCTCCCCAGCTGTGGCGAGGTGCACCCGGCTGCAGCAGCCCCATTGCTGGGTCATGTCTGACCCGGCTGCGGAGAGCAGGAGAGTGAGCAGCAGCTTCCCTGCCCCTCTCCTACCCTGAACTGTGGCGCGTGGGAGGGCACCCTCCATGCCCCGCCCCCCTCAGGAGCGTGCCCCGCCCCCCTCGAGAGCACACCCGCATATGCTTTGCTGCTGGACTCCTTATCGCTTATTCCTAAGTCACCTTGGCTGCTTTTGAGAAGGCATGGCAGAACTGAATTAACAAAAGCTCCAGCCTTTTTCCCGCCTGGAAATTCACCACACATTTATCTAATATCTTTATTTTTAACTCCATCCTGCAGCTTAAGACACATTTTAATTTTGTCTTGTGACCTTTCTTCACTACCCTTTCTCCTTTTTTAAAAACAGTGCTGTTGCCACTGTCAAGTCCTCCGTTTTAAGATTGGCACAAGCAAGTCATGGGTTGCAACCCCCATGTTGAAGAACAACCAAGCAACAGCTCTGTGGGGAAGAATATTAACTGAAGGGGGAAAGCTTACGAAAAACAAGCCAAGACTGAATGGCTTTGGGGGATGATTCAGTTGGCTCACTGCTAGGGTTTGGATCCATGGCAAAAGCTCTTGTTGCCACAAGTGCTCAGTTAGATCTCCTTATTCATTAATCTCCTCTTTTTTCCCCTTGGCTCACAGAGCTCTTGCGGCTTCAGCCCCCATCTGGCAGTTCGATAACCTGGTTCCCTGTGGCAGCTTCTATCGTATCGTAACCGAAGATTTCAAAAAGAGTGGGAACTGTTGCTCAGAAAGCATCAGGAACTCCTGGGCAGCCATTGACCGTCTTGCTTCCACAGGTAGGCAGCTCATGAAGAGACTCATCTAGAGCCTTCTCTAGGCCTTCAATCTCTGCTGTGATGTGCTCCTAGCAGTTCTATAAAGCCTGCCTGCCTGCCTTGGGAGTGGGGCTGCCCCGGTGGGGCCAACACCAAAGGGGGTCATCCCTTTGGAGGCAGCGCTTTGGTGGTGGAATGAGGGCATGGACCAGCCTTCTTGTTGTAAGATTAATGTATTTAAGGGGTTTTCAGCATTAAGTGTGTTTTTTATTAGTTTGGAGAAATTGGTACAGTGGTACCTCGGGTTAAGTACTTAATTCGTTCCAGAGGTCTGTTCTTAACCTGAAACTGTTCTTAACCTGAAGCACTACTTTAGCTAATGGGGCCTCCTGCTGCTGCCGTGCCGCTGGAGCACGATTTCTGTTTTCATCCTGAAGCAAAGTTCTTAACCCGAGGTACTATTTCTGGGTTAGCAGCATTTGTAACCTGAAGCATATGTAACCTGAAGCATATGTAACCTGAGGTACCACTGTATTGTTTCATGTTTTATGTATTTCATGCTTTTTTTATATTGCAACTTTAGGTTGGGAGCCACCCTGAGACCTATGGGTGTAGGGTGGTATACAGATTTAATAAACATCCAGTCTACCACTTCATTCACTCTTCAGAGATTGCACTTTCCTTTATTCCCTTCCTTCGCACATACCTCACACATTATAATGACCAGGTACTTTCTTCCCAGCTTAGCTTTAAGAAGCACAAATGCTGGGGTTGGTGGGGGTTGTCATCCATAGCCTATTGGGGCACAGGCAGTATCCAGTAGATGCTCACGATGCTGCCCAAATACATTTCACACACATACTTTTTGCTTGTGCAATCCCTGCTGGAAGCGGCCATAGGATCTCACTCAGGGCTCTCCCGAGATGTTAAGAGCCTCCTTTTTGCACTCTTTGTACTGACAGTGGGGAGGAGCCATAACTAGGTGTTCAGAGGCTGCTCTATCTAGCACTCATAGCTCACCTCACTAACCCTAATCGATGCCCACCCAGGTTTTCTGCCTGGGTGAAATGTGGCCTTGAACCCGGGTAATGCCTCTTCCTTCCCTGAAGAGGGTTGTGTTGTGTGACTTTTGTATGGCTTGAATGTAACCTCCTGGAAAAAGTGTTGGTTTGACTTGGCATAAGGCAGCTTAATATGTGTTAACTGAATCTCTGTGTTTTCTCCTTTCTAGAGGAAGGCTTGCATTGGCTTTCGTGTACATTTCGCCTGTGTAGCCCACTGAAAACTGTGGCAGATGCTGCTGCTTTCAAAGGATGGCTAAGTGAGACTTGGGTTAATTTGGCAATGGTTGACTACCCATATAAGGCTGACTTCTTGCAACCTCTCCCTGCCTGGCCTATTAAGGTAACTGAACAAAGGCATCTTTTCATTTGCTCCCCATCCCCTCTTTTAGCCAACACTTTTTAAAGACTCTAGGAGGTCAAACATGAATAAATAGCAGTGACACAAGATGCCCAAGGATTCCGTAATAAGAGAATTCTAAGCATAATTTGGTTGATCGCACAACCTCCAGATGATTTTCCTTTATTGATGAGGTTGTAGTTCAATAATAACTGAACACTAAATGGATTTTTATTCTGCCTCTTGGCTCCACAGTGGTACTCCCAAGGTAGCAAATAATTTCAGTTAAAAACATCAGTGTACAAAAGCAGCCAGCACATTAGGCATCAGACATAAATTGTGGCTTTCAGCATTGTGAGTTGTTTCTAAACAATTGCTTTTAATTGATGCCTGAAGATAGAGGAGATGAATACTTTTTTAATAAGGGGGTTAGCAGAATTTCTAGAGCCAAGCTGTGATGTAACCTAAGCAGGGAGAGGGGAACACCCCTGCCCAAACACACACACACACACACCACAGAAGAGCAAAAGGAGTGAGCTACAAGCTAGTAGTTGAAAGCAGTAGCTTTATTGTAGGGGACGTGTATTCTTAAGTGAGCTGTGTTTCCTATGCTAGAATACTAGAATATGGCACATAGCAGCAAAAGGCTTCCAGAAGGACCTACAGACATAGTTCAGGTACCACTACCGAGAAGGCCCTGCCCTTTGTACCTGCCAAGTCTACCTCCTATGGAGCAGTGATACATTAACCTCCCCTAAAGATCCGACTGCATGAACACGTTTTTACAGGCAGAGGTGATTCTTCAGGTACCTAAAAGTCCAGGGAGGACACAGATTGGTGGGAAGATGCTGCAATGGTCACATCCCAGAGATTCTTCAAGCCCAGTCTAGGACTTTGGGACAGTTTAATGGCCTTTTATTTGGGGGGGGGGGAGAGATGAGGGAAGATATGTGGAAATCCAGGTTTGGAAAAACTTTGAAACCAAATTTGTTTTGTTCGTTACTGCTTGCTTTAGAGGGTTTTTTTATGGCTAGAAGCCATATAGGGAGGAGGCGGCTTTCTTTGAGAGCCTTTCGACAAGGCACTTCAGTTCCCCAACACCTAAAACCAAGAGATTTCCTTCTCTTTTGTTGCAAAACATTTTTTTAAAAGGGAAAAATGTATGCAGCCTCTCTGGGTGGCATAAGCTGTTCCAGTTTCCTCCCTTCCTTTCTTTTCAAATGGGGGGGACGGGGGACGGACTTCAGTGACAAAACTAATGTGATTATCCTGAGTGAGACTTAGAGGTGTATTGAGAGCTTAGGGGAAAGAATCCGTTCGAACAGTTGAATGTATCTGCTTAATCCTCCTCTGTAATGGGGCCCATGGTCCTCTGGGGGAA
Source organism: Podarcis siculus (assembly GCA_034642415.1). Taxonomy (NCBI): domain Eukaryota; kingdom Metazoa; phylum Chordata; class Lepidosauria; order Squamata; family Lacertidae; genus Podarcis; species Podarcis siculus. The sequence goes on from JAXCMG010000038.1 coordinate 2,653,703, forward strand.
GTGCAGGCTTTCCCTCTTTCCCCCAAACCTACCCCCTTTCCCCGCTGCCCTTCATAAAAGGTTGCCGCCTCTTAAAGCCGCTCTTTAACTTCCGTATGGCACATCTGTGCTAGTAAAGGAGTTTTCAGGAATCCTTGGTCTTCCAGCCGAGAAGCTGCTCAGTAGGCTGGAAAAGGCTAGAAGTCGTCTTAATAAGTGATTAACTCCCCCCACCCCTTCACCCTTCACTCAGCGAACCAGCTCCTGCCAAGAGCTGAATACCGAAGCTGCTGGAACTCTCCCCCTCCTCCCCTCGCACCTTACTAAGGCACCAGATCATCAGTGTCTCAAAGTAATGTAAAACAGATTGTTACCTTATCCTCAGCCTGTTTTCAGTAGCATCCACAGTTATGCTGCAAAGAAGCCATCTGAAACTAGAATGAATCTTCTTGGAGAGACCAAACAGCTCAGCAGGAACTGCACCTAAGATCATAAGAGGCTGCTTGATCTGCTCTAGCATCCTGCCCTCACAGTGGCCAGCCACACGCCTATGGGAAGCAGGATCTGAGCATAACAGTTCTCTTCCCATTTAGAATCCCCAGGAAACCTGTATTCAGTAACGTACTGCCTTCAACCATAGATGATTTCCCTCTGTGAAAATCATTTGGGATTAGTAAGCTTAAACTCTCAAAGTTCTTTGAAGCAAAGGTGGCTAACCTGTGACTCTCCAGAGTTGCTGGACTTTTAACTCCCGTCAGCCCTGGCCAAGGGATAATGGGAAATGAAGTCCAGCAACATTTTGAGGACCATAGGTCCATCACCCCTATTTTTATTAAAGTATAATGAAGGAAATCCTCTCACTGCAGATAATAATGGTAATGATTTTGTTTATTGGTAGAATAACAAATGTTTTGGCCATGCCAAGATTCAAAGTTAATTTGCTGATCTGTAGTTTAGAGGTTGCTTATCTGCTATCACTAACCAGAGTGGACAAACTGAGTCTACAGAAAACGCAGCATCTCCTGTCTGCAGGTTTAGTCTGTTGCTGATTTCTTTGCACTCTCTCTTTTAAAAAAAACTTCCCCTTTTCTGTCTTTCTATAGGCAGTTTGTAAATACTTGAGGAATCCCAAACTGCCAGACAAATTGCTGCTGCAAAACATCTTTCAGGCAGTAGACGTCTACTATAACTACACGGGACGTGCTTCATGCCTTAATTTAACTCAGACTGCCACAAAAAGCCTTGGGATTCAGGGCTGGTATTATCAGGTATGTATGCAGCATCATTTGCTCTGTGAAACTGTGGCACAAAGTGGGGCTCTTGAGACCCATATGTGAATGCAGAATGTCCTATGTTTGATCTCCGACAGCTACAGTTAAAAAAATATAGGATCAGGAGGTCGCAGGTAATAGGAAAGATAAGGTTACAGGCGCAACTGGTCTAACCTGGTATGAAACACAATAAAGACCCGGTTATAGATCCATCTACGTTTAAGTCCTTTT